>CALSBZ010037446.1:7241-26489 GCA_943591055.1 Gobionotothen gibberifrons | reverse complement strand
AATAATAATAATAATAATAATAATAATAATAATAATAATAATAATAATAATAATAATAATAATAATGCTTTATCTGTAAAAAAAACAATGAAAATATAAAAATAATAAATAAACCAATAGATAGTATTTAGTAAAAAAAAAAATGGAATGCCAGTTTTATGTTTGTAGACTTTTGGTGAGAGGATTTCGTGAAAAATAACACGTCACCTTTCTTGGAGCTGAGTGTTTTCAGCCGTGTCAGACATCATGGAGTTGTTGCTCCTCTCCTGGGGGGCTCCAGGTGCAACCTCAGCAAACACTGCCCCCTGGAGGTGAGGAGACAGCATTACTACAGGTATTACTACAGGCATTAGTACAGGTATTACTACAGGTATTATTACAGGTATATAGAGAAGTTTTTTTTACTGTAAGCCACAATAGATGCCTTCTTGAACAGACATCTCCAACGGGCAGGTTATTAGTTTACTCAAAGTTATGATGACTTCTGATTTCCACACACAGTTAACAAAGAAAAAAGGCAAAAGCAGCTCTAAGATCTTTAAAAAGCTAACTCAGATTGTCTTTCTTCCTGTTACTGTTATAGAATTAAACAAATAAGAAATGTGTTTCGTCTGCGTCTCCATAGAGAGGCAAAGTCCCGCCCATCTACTTCCGCCCCATGGGACCTTATTTCGGAAAAAGTATGCATTGAAGTCAATGGGAAGAGAAAGATTGTCTTTCGATCCCGTTTGAATTGTGCCACGAATTACAGATATGATGTTTGTCAATTTAAAAGATAATTTTACAAGTCAAAAAAATACGTGTCGTAAAACTGTGAAGTAACACTTTGTTTGTGTGAACCGCTCAATGAACTACATCTCCCGTCTCGCACCACACACCAAGACGGCCGTCACGTTGGCACATTTCACTTCTTTCTTTCAGAATGAGGTGAAAAGTATTAAAAGAGGTGAAAATCACTCCAAGTCTGGGCATGTTGAGAGCTGTACATACACACAAGGGGAGTTAGTCGGTTCGTAAGAGCCAGCATGCGGGACCGGGATTCTGGGATTTGTAGTCTTTCTAGTTGCGTATTTTCCATAGTCTTATATTTCAACAGTTTTACGACAAACTGTGACTTTTTTGACATGGAAATGATTTTTTAAGATTGACAAACATCATATGTGTAATTCGTGGCACAATTCAAACGGGATCGAGATATAATCTTTCTCTCTCCATTGACTTCAATGCATAATTTTTCAGAAAAAGGTCCCCGGGAAGGGGAGGGACTTCGCCTCTCTATACAGGTTGCCCATATTTGTGTCTCTGTCACTGTGGGAATTGTAGTCTTTTATCCTCTATGGACTACAGAGGGCCGCCTCTAGGTGGTAATTAGCGACAGTTTAAGGGAAATTAACAATACGGACATGTGAAGAAACATACACCTTAATGTTTATTTATTTATTATTTACCTGAGCCTGGTTCTGGACCTGGCTCTCCAGCCAGTGGCAGCGCGTCTGGGTGTCCCTCAGAGTTTGGGAAACGGCTCTCAACTGAGCCGAGACCCCACCTTTCTCCTCCATCGCCTGCTGCAACTGAGGAGGGGGAGGAAGGGAGATTTAATATATTTAAAGTGGAAATAGACAGCTTTTCATCCCCCAATTCCCCTAGTTTTGAAAGTGGTAAAGAAACTGGATAACTTTCTGTTTCTAGTGACAAACTTAGCCACTTATTCAGAACGTCAGAGAAAAAGCAAGAAAGGTTTTTAAATATATAATAATCTTATTTATTCTGAATGCTGATTACAGTAATCAAATCTATTGTTCTAGTTGCAAACTGCACAGGGACTCTTCCTCTGCAGTTTCTCCCTAATTTCCTGTTTGGCTTAATCATGGGTGATGATTTTGTTTCACTTCTGTGGAGGAAACTTCTGTGTAGCAAAGCAGTGGGAGTCACCGACTCATGAAGGAGACACGGGACGAGCAGGAGTTTTGATGTCAAACACTGATAGTTTATTACAAGTATCGGCCGGAGAAATTCACATCACAAGTCACAGCAGCCAGAGGTTCTGACTGCACGGGTGGTTTGCCACATCACATCTGACACCAGCCTCTCTCTCGAATACCTTTTAACTAGTTTACAGAGAGTTAATCCACATATTGGGGGATGGTGCGTAAACACCTGGGAACGCTGGAGATAACCCCAACATCTGGAGATACTGAATCACTTGTCTGTGGTGCTTAGAAGCCAGCGTTCTCACAGTCATAAAACCCTCTGCGACCGATAGGCCCGATCATAAAAACTGGTAATATCAACAATAGCTGAGGCCTCCTATTCCTTAAGACATATAACAGACTCAGGGTTGGTCGTAAACGTCAACACACTGAAAAGGTTAGACTCCTAGGAGTAAGACAGAATTAATCCCCAACAACTTCCATCCTTGATTACATGAGATGAGTTGTTGTGTTTATATTTGGTGTGTTTTAAGTGGCTATAGTCAGTACAATGTATGTTTGACTGTGTGTTTTTGACTGTGTGTGTGTGTGTGTGTGTGTGTGTGTGTGTGTGTGTGTGTGTACCCCAGGAAGAATAGCCAATGTTAACGCTGATGGGATGCTACAGTAACAAAAGGATAAAGAGAAACACAGACAGGCTTTGAGCCAATGAGATGTAACGTAATCTGTCCACCAGAGCTTGGTACTTCAATTGGATAAGAGTTATTTTTCGGTCTTTTCGCTGTAAATAAAGCTTCCATTATTCGAGCCGATCGTACACTCCTGCAGACCAGGTAGCAGGGTGAAAGCAAGGATTATAGGGAACAAAACTTGATTATATTTCATTGTTATGAGGTCATTACAATGTGAGATTGACCGTTACTTAATGAAGATAAATTACAGCAAACATCTTGTCTTTTTTCTAAGTTTCTTCCTTCCTTCAGAGTTGATATACAGAAGTTTCATATTCAGCTTTGTGAGTTTATTGCATAATCAAACAGCTACCGAACACACACGTGAAGCTTATACACCACGCACCTCACTCAGCTTCAAGTCTTACACTTAATTTCTTGCATTTCATACCCGTCTTATATTATTTCATCTTGTTTTAATTGTATTACATTCTCTTTTATTAAATGACTGTTTTTAAATGTCATGTATAATGTGTTTTTGTTAGGGATGTAACGATATATCGAATATCGCGGTAAATACATGTCTCAATACCGTCGTGAGACTGACAAAATCTTTTTTTAAATACTTCTATCCTACTAAAATGCTGCACAAATCAGATTTATTATTTAATAAAAAAAAATTTCACATTTTTTTTCTTTATTTTTCAATATCGCGATAAATATCGTACCGTGAGTTTTTGGTATCGTTACATCCCTAGTTTTTGTTGCAGTATATCTCAATGCTCTTTGTATTGCTGTAAGTTGCTGTATAAATAACACCGCAGACGTTTCAGCTGCACATCCAGTCGTGTTTAGTTTCAGAGTGTCGTTTGCTACCTTGATGTTGAGCTGCTGCAGGTACAGGTCTCTCTGCTGGATCTCGTACATGCAGCGCTGCAGATCTCCGTGCAGCCGGACCCTCTCCGCCTCCAGCTGACGAACAACTTCCTCCCATCCACTCCCACCGGCCAGGACCACGCTCTCCTGAGGAGGAGGGGAGGGAACACATTACATAAAAGCCTGAACAAAAGGATGTGGGTTTAGAAACTTTCCTAAACTGACTGCTATTTAAATGTCTTTACATATTGAAAAAGAGCTATTACAATTACTCGGCAAATAGATATTTGAAATGACAGAAAGATAATAGCTTTTATAGAAATTAGTTCATTTTGAATGCAATAATTCAGTTGTTCAGCCCTTTTGTTATGTAGATTGCCAACATTTAAAATTATTTAACGCAAAATTGTATTTTTTTAAGGAGGATTAAATAGTTGCACGGATAACAAGAACAAAAATACAAAACCAAAAAATAAATAAAGCTTTCTGGCAAAGTCAAAACGTTTAAATATGAACTTACCTTGACTGGCAGTGTGTCCCTCCGCTCTGTGTCGGATCTACAGAACAGAAGAAAACAATTATCATTCTTTATTAATTTCTTTATTTAGTTTAACTACAATAGAATAAAACATAAATAAATACAAAATAAATAAATAAGACACTAAAACAACTACAAAAAAAAACTATAAAAGTGTAATATATAAATAAACAAGTAAATTAAACCATAAATAAAACAATATAAATTGAGTATAGCCAATTAAAAGCTAGGTTTAAAAGTAGCTCTCATTTGAAAGAGGTCCACTGAGTTGCCTCTCTAATATTTCTTGTCTACGAGCATTAACACAGGAACAATTATGAACAACTTTACAAATAGAAAGCCAAAAATATTCCAAGTGAGGCACGATGGAAACATTTTGAAGAACAAATCTGTAATATCTCCTAATGTATCTTCAGTCTGCTCATACCTCAGATTTTCTGTTTCCTCCTGGTAGCTGATGATTTCCTTTTCAGGCGATTGTCCGTAAGTTTGCATGTTTGTAGTTTGCTGGAGTTTCTCCATCTTCAGCTGTAATAAAATAAAAGTTGTCAGTCACATAAGTGGTACATCTTCAAAAGGAAACATTTCCTCAAACGGATTACACCGACACAAGATAGTTGGCATAGCAACACAAATGACCATGCAAACCAAAGCAATGGTGTTTAAAGTCAAAATGACCCTGCATGCTTTCCACACAATGAAACACGGCAGAGAGGAAGCAGGCAGCAGCCAAACTCAGATCACAGCTGAGGACTTACCGGCGCTTCGCTCTCATTCTGCAGGACACTTCCTTTAGACCGATCCACACTGACGCTCTCGGGGCTTGACCCTTGCCTCGACTCCACCTCTTTCCTGGCGCTGGTCAAATCCTCCATCAGCCGCTCGCGATCGTTCTGCAGGCTGGCCATCGATCTGGAGAACGCCGACAGCTGCCTGCTGAAGGTGCTATTCTCCTGCACCACTTGCTTAAAGTCCCTTTCCTTCTCGGACAACTCCTTCGACAGATCGTCCAACAGCTTGCTGAGCTCTGCGTGCGCGTCTTTGTTCTCCAAAGCTTTTAATTTCTGCACTAGGATGTCCCTCTCTTTGGCGAACATGGCCAGGTCGGAGGTGGCGTCCTGCAGACTGCGCTCCATGTTGTTCAAAGCTGCCTGAGTCTCTCGGAGTTCTTCATCGTATCTGTTCCTCAGGACCTTGAAGTCTTCGATGAGCTGGTCTCGGTCGCCCTGCAGAGCGACCATGGCTTTGACCATGGACTCATTCTGAGCCTTGGTGTTTTTGCTTTGCATTGTAGCCTCCGATAGCCGCTGCTCCATTTCCAAGAGATCTTTCGCGAGGTCGGCGACTCGTCCATCGGCCGTCTCTCGCTCGTTTCTCATCAGCACCACCTCGCGCTCGAAGGCGTCCAGCTCACTGTTGTATTTGTCCTCAGCTTCACCGAGGTTTTTGTCCGTTTCTTTTTCCAACAGCTGCATTTTCTCCTTGAGCTCGTCGTTGAGGAGTTTCTGAGAGAGAATTCTCTGCTGGAAGTCATTACATTCAGCCGCTTTGGCTGCCACTGCTTCCTGCAAATCATTCATCACTCTGCCTTTATTTGTCGAGACTTTTTCCTTTTTAAGAGTAACAACATCAGCTTCAAGGTTTGAGGCATGAGCTGTTAGCTTCAAGACCTCTGCTTTAAAAGTATTGCTTGCTTCTTCTTCCTTTTGAAGTTCCAACTGAGACGCTCTTCGCTGTTTTTCTGCTGCCGCCTTTTGGCTTTCGAGGTCTTTGATCACATCCTGTTGCTTCTTGAGCTGGATCTTCAGCTGGTTGTCCTTCAGGAATAAAACCTGGTTCAAGTCCTCTCTGTAGCGCACCAGTTGTGCCCGGAGCATAGCGTTCTCAGAGTTGAGATCATCCATTTGGTGCAACAGCTTCCTTATTTCATGTTTAAGGCCTTTGGTGGCGCCACCTTCCCCGTCAGCAGAGCCGTCTCTACCCATGAAACTTAACTGACTCTTTGCTTCAAGTATTCTGTATTCTGACATCAATCGCTCCCGTTCACTCTGTAAAGACGCCATTGAGTTTTTAAAGGACTCCATCTTAGCAGCCATCTGCTCTTTTTCCTGGCTAGACTTGGTAACTTGGATTTGCAGACTTTTCACCTTTGCTTCAAGACCTCTCAACACTTGGTCAGCCTTTTCTCTCTGGTAGCGTGAAGAGGTTAAGCGGTCCTCATACAGCGCAACCTGGGTTCGATAATTGGTCTGGAGTTGTTCTAGATATCCTGACATCTGTCCGTCTTTACAGGACAGCAAGGAGGAGATCTCAGTGTCTTTGCTATGCAGGAGTGTTTTCAGTTGCAGTGAAAGTCCCTCTTGCTTCTCAAAGTCAGCTTGGACTTTGTCATTTTCAGACTGTAAAAGGAGCAGCTGAGCATCTGAGTCTTCGTTTAACTGCTCTAATTGTTGGAGATGTAGCTGCATTAGAGAAATGATACCTTCTTTGTCAGCCAGTTCTCGGTTTAGAACGTGTTTATCTTTTTCTAATCTATCAGCGTGCGAACTTAGTTCCCTAACCTGCACATCCATGAGCTCTGTAGTCTCACTAAATTCAGCGTTGCTCGCGCTCATGATGAAGAGCTGTCTCTGCTGAGCGGCGGCGGCCATAGAGTATTCATTGAGAGTCCTCTCCAGTCTGGACTTGGTCACTCGGACGTCATTCATCTCTTTATCTTTCACTCTCATGTCATCCAGGAACCGTTTGATCACGAAACCCTGCTCCAGGAGCTGGTTATCTTTCTCGTGTAACGTCTTTTGGTACAAATCGTTCCACAGTTTGGAAGCATCTGCTCCCTGAGGAGTGGCAGATAAAGCCGAGAGCTTCGCCTCATCAGTCTCCGCTGATCTTTTGAAAGTGTTTATCTGCAGATGTTGAGAGTCGAGCTGCTGCCTCAGTTCATTCACCTTCTGACTTTCTTTCTCCTTTAACTCCTTAAGGTCATCAATCTGTTGCTGTAACATGGCTTGATTCTCCATGTAGGCATTGTATTGCATCTCATCTATATGCTGTTGTCTTTTCTCTATGAGCTGATCCTCAAACTTTTTACTTTCCTCTGACACGTCCAGAGCCAGCTGATCTCTTTCAGACTCGACACTCAACATCTTTGCTGAGGCCTCCTGGAGGAGATTCTTGTGCGTTATCAGCTCAGCTTCAACTTGTTTACTTCTCTCCTCTAATACCGCCATTTTCTCAGAGCTTTTCTTCATTTCTTTCTCAGACTGTTCACAGGCTGACCGAGATGTCTTCAGAGCCCTCTCTAGATCTAGAATCAGTTCCTGGTATTTGATGCAGTTATGCTGAAGCTGATTGATCTCCTGATGCTTTTCTTTTAAAAGCTCTTGCAGTTCTTTCTTCACATTTTTGGTCCCTTCACTGCCACGCTGAACCGTCTTCAGCTTCTCCTCAAACTCCCGGACTAACTTCAGCTGCTCCTGTTCTTTCTCTCGGCGAACTTGACTGCTCATGTCTTTGCTGGCGGCCAGCTGAGACGACAACTGCTTGTTCTGGGTTTGCAACACAGAGACCGACTCGGTCAGATCGTCAATCCTCTCAGTGTTCTTGAGGATCACGGTTTCCAAATATTCATTTTCATTTTTAACTTTGTCTGAAATGTCTTGAACATTTTCAAGCTCCTCCTGCAGAAGTGACTTATCATCCTCTAAGATCCTCACCTTCTCATTCAGGTTGATAGTTTCTCGACTGTGTCTGTTGATTATGTCTTTGAGCTCTTTAATGTCATCATCTTTCTGTCCCAGTTGAGCTTCCTGATCATTCTGTATCGACTCAATTCTTCCAGAAAGGTTTTGGTTCTCTTTCAGTAACAAGTTGTACATTTCCAACTGAGCACCGAGCTCTGTTTTCTGGGATTCAATCTGAGCTGTCAGTGAGTTATTCAAACTCAGAGCTTCATCAAGTTTTAGTTGCATGTTGTTTGAGTAGTCATTTGATTTGGAGTGCTTCACTTCCAATGAACAGCTGGCTACTTCAAGCTTTTCTGACAGTTGGTTATTTTCAACCTCAAATTCAGTGAGCTTCTCTTTAAGTCGGCACATCTCGGTCTCCAATTGCTGATCTTTTTCAGTTATCTCGCACGTCGCCATTTTGTGGTTTTCTTCAAGCTCAGTCAGCTCTTTTCTGATGTTCTGATTCTCATCCTCCAGCTCCTCAATCTTCTGCCGTTTCTGTTTGGAAAATACGTGCATCTTCTCTTTAATTCTTCCATTTTCTTCCTCCATCTCTCTAGCTTGCTTTTCCAGAATCTCCATCTCAGATTCATGTGTGTGGATTTTCCTGAGGGCTTCCTGCCTATCTCTTTTAGCCCCTTCCAAAAGCTGTCTCATCTTGTCCATTTCACTGCTCACATTTTCATAGGCTTGTAAAAGAGATTCGTACTCTTGTTTCAGCTCGGCGTGTTTTGACTTCCACTTGGTAAGCTCGTCTGTTTGAGAGTCTTTAAGAGACTCCAGCTGGCACGAGAAAGCCTGTTTCTGCTGTGTGATGTTTTCTATGGTTAGCTTCAAGCTTTCACAGGCTGCGGATAAACTGCGATTATCATTTAAGATGCCGTCAGCGTCAGTCCTGAGCCCGTCTCTCTCCTTGTTCAGGGATGACACAGAGCTTTCCAGGTCCGTATTTTGTTGCTTTAACTTCAGCACTGATGCCTCCAGAGTAAAGTAGTCGGCTTCTTTAGCTGCATGTTTGTCTGAGAGCTTTGCTACTTCCTCCTTTAGCATTGCAGTTTCCTTTAAGAGTTCTTTTCTGGAAAGTAAAGCGGCTTGAAGTTTCCTGGTTAGGAGAGCAGCTTTGCTTTGGTTGTCCTGATTATTAATTTTGCCGCCATTGTCTCGAGATTTCTGAAACTCATCAGACTCTGTTCTCATCTTTTCAATGGTGGTTTCATTTACTTTAATTTGTTGTTGTAATTGAAGTTCAAGTGCAGCGATTAGTTCTTCCTTTTCCGAAACTTGAGCCTGAGAAACGAGCAAGGCATCATCTCTCTCCTTTAGTTTCACTTCAAAGTTTTCAGCACTTTTGCAAGACAAGCTTACGACTTCTTCGTTAACATCGGCATACATGTCAGGCTTGTTCTGATGTAGCTGCTCATTCACTTTCTCCTTTAGTTGCTTATCCAGGGTGGTTACCTCATTTCGGAGCTCATCAACTAATCTGTAAGCATTTTCTATTTCTTGCTTCAGCAAATCCAAATGTGATTGTTTTTCAGTGCAATGAAGTTGTGCTTCTTCAAGCTCCTCAGTCAAATTGCCTCTTAAGTCACTGAGCTGCTGCTGTGTTTCTGCTAAAGTCTTTTGTACATTTGAAACTTCTGAGGATTTCTGTGAAACTAAATCAACCGTTGTCTCGAGTTCCACTTTCAACGTATGACTTTTCTCCAAAAGAGCCTTGTTCTCCTCCATCAAAAGTAGATATTTTCCTTCATTTGCGTGCATGCGTTCCTCCAGTGCAGACTCAGCGATGCTCAGACGGGTCTCCAAAGATGTATTTTCATTCAATAAAGCTTGCTTCTCCTGTTGGCTCTGCAGCTCAGCAACTCTAATTGTTTCCAGATATTTCTCAACTTCTTCTGTTTTCTCTGTTACTTCTGCCCGAGCTTTCTCCAAGTCAATCTCTACCTTGAGAAGTTGTGATTTCAAAGCACCTGCACCTTGGTCCACTTCCACTAGAACCTCTTCTTTTCTTGCCATCTCAAGAGACATACTCTCACATTTGGATTGAACCTTTTCCAGCTCTTTCTGCAGGATTGAAAGAGAATGGCACTGGCTCTCTTTCTCCGCCAGAGTCATCTTGAGACCTTGGAGAGTTGTATCCCTCTCCTTGACAAGCTGTCTTAAGGTTTTAAGCTCATCTAGATCAGACAAAGAGTTATTACGGAGCTCCTCCAGTTCCCTGACCTTCTCGTTGAAGTCTAACTGGACGGCGTTTAACTCATTGGTCTGCTGACAGCGCTGCTCCAGGAGAGCCTTGTAGTCGTCTTTCAGTTCGGCTAGCTCTTGAGTTAATTTATTTTCACTTTCTTGAGCTTTCTTCAGGGTCTCTTTGCGTGCCAGCAAGGCAGCCTGAGCCTTTTTCTGTAGCTTCGCCTTTTCAAGCTTTATTTGAGCAAGCTCATTCTCTAAATCAACAGCAGTAGATGTGGAGGAATATCTGTGCTTTATCTCATCTTGATATGTCTTTATTTCATTTTGAAGGCCTTCTAATTTTTGCGCCCAGCTGTTCTTCTCTTGGTCGAATGCTTCCTCTCTCTCAGAAGCAGTCGACTGCAGCTTCTCCAGCAGAGAGCTTTTCTCATTCAGCGTTTGCAAAGTTTCTGATAAACAAACTTCTTTCTCGTTGAGTGTGGCGAGCAAGACTTGTTTTTCCGACTGTAATTGTTCCACAAGTGTTTCACTTCCAAGTTTGTGTTCAAGAATCTCTCCTTCTTTCTCAAGAAGTCTCTTTTCAAGAACTGACACATGTTCTTCAGATATCTGCGCAGACGCCTGGACTTGATTATTTACTTCCTGTAATTTATCCTGTAAAAGTGAAACCTCTGTTTTATTGTGCTCACTCTCTTCTTTCTGGCTTTCATATCGCTCGATTTTCTTCATCAGATCCTTTCTCACGACGAGAGCAGCTTGGAGCTTCTTCTTCGTTGCGTCTTTCTCTTTCGACACCTTGGCTAGTTCACTCTTTAGATCGTCCAGTTTCTTAATCAGCTCGATCTTCTCTGCACTCATGGTGTCTATTTCACTGTGAGAGCTTGACATCTGTTCCTCTAACTGCTGAGACGTCTCTTCAAGCTTCTTCATGGAGGTGTTGTGTTCCTGCTCCATGCTTTCCAACTGTGCCGTTAGAGATGATTTTTCCTCACAGAGTTTCATCCTTTCATTTGAGGCTGATTCTATGAGTCGGGCGATGGATGCGTCTTTATCCCTTAACTGCTGACTGAGTCCAGTAAGAAGCTCCTTCTGCTGACTTATCTGAATGCTCAAACAGCTGATCTGCTCATATTTCTCTTGTGACTCACTGTGTAGAGACGAGTGTTTGACAGAAGCTTCTTTCACTTTCTCTGACTCAGCGTTGAGCCTCGTCTGCAGATGCTCGACCATCTCTTGCAAAAGTGACATTTGTTGACCCTTTTCGTCATTACTCCTCTCTCCTTTCTCAAGTGTGTTCTGGGTTTTTTGTAATTGTGCAACGGTTTTATCCAACTCATGTTTTAGAGCAGCTACCTCCGACTGGTGACTTTCTTGTAATTGTATAATCATGTCCTGTAAAGAGGCCTTTTCTGTCCCTAAACCTGCCGATCCTTTAGCTAACAAATCTGTGTTAGTACCATTCCTGATCACTACAAGGTTGCGTAACTCATGTTCTGCCGCTTTTAGAGCCTGTTGCAAATGATCATTGTCGTTATCCTTTTCCTGGAACGAAGCTAAAACCTTCTCCAGTTGGACCCTGGATGCTGCTGCCTCCAGCTCTTTGGCGCGCAGCTGATCAGACCCCTGCCTAATCGCAGATGAAGCCTCTGCTAGTTTCTCCTGCAAACTGTCCAGGTCTCCTTTCAGAGCATTAACTTTAACATCTTTAGACTTCATTTCATTTTCAACACTTTGCAATTGTTCTGCGAGTATGTTCCTATCCTGTTTCTCTTTATCCAAAACTAAGAGCCACTCTTGCTCAGAATCCTGCAGAATTTGCTCTATCCTGTGAATGTTTTCTTTTAATTGAGAAACTTCCTCATCTTTGGCACTAACCTTAGCTTGAAGGCTCTCCTTCTCGGACGTCATTTTCTCCTTTGCGCTGCTGGACTGCTGCTCCATTTGAACCTGGGAGGCCAATATTTGATGATGACTCCTTTCCAGCCCCTCCTTCTCTGCTAGATGTTTCCTAACCTCCTCCTGCAAATGTGTGTTTTCATTACTGACGGCCGTAAGAAGCTTCTGGTGCTCGTTCTTTGACAAACTAATCTCCTCATTTAGTCTCTTATTCTGCTGTTCTAGTTTCTGCATTTCCGACACCAGCTGAGATGCGTGTTTGGCCTGCGATGTGTACTGACTGTTAATCGCATGGAGAGCCATTTCCCTCTGCTCAACGTTTTCTGTGAGTGCATTCATCTGTGCCACGACTTGAAGATGTTGTGATTTGAGTCTGTCTATTTCGACGGTCAGCAGTGAAACGCTTGCTTGATGAGAAGCAAACGCCGCGTCCTTTTCGTTTGACAGAATGGAGTTCAACTCTTCTGTTTTCTGGAGTTTGTGATGCGTCTCCGATAAATCATTTCTCAGAGTTTCTATCATCGTCTTTGCCGCCTGATGTTCGTTACTGGTGTCGTCCAATAACCTCCGAAGGTTTAACACCTCATCAGTCCTTTGGGACACTTGCTGTCTCGCATCCTGCAGCTCCTCTAAGTTAGCTGCATACTTCTCTTGCAGGTTGTTAAAGGCACTTTGTGTTTCTTCTGCTGATTGTCTGAGGTTTGCAGACTCGGTGGACAGTAGTTGGATTTGATTCTGTAGCTGTGACACCAAGTCTGTGCTTTCCATGAACTGAGATTTGAAGAGCAAAGCTTCATCGGATCTTCTCTGGATTTCCTGAAGGGACTTTGATTGTTCCTGAAGAGCGGACTCTTTTTTTCCCAAGGCCTTTCTCAGATGTTTCGCTTCAGACATCTGACCTTGGAGGGTGCTGTTGAGCTTTGTGATCGATTCCTCAAGGTGGGACATCTTTTCTTTCAAGCTCTCACACTCCACCTCTTTGGCTTGTAGATTTGAGTTGAGGTTTTCAACGGCAGCTGAAGAACTACTTTGATATTCAACACTTGATTGTTCTTTTTTCTCCAAAGTAGTTTTCAGGATAGAAGACTCTGAAGAAAGACTATCGACTTCGCCTCCGAGTCCAAACACAGATTCTTCGAGCTCTGAAACCTTTGCTTTTAAACTGACATTGTTGTCTTCTTTCCGTTTCAGCTGCTCCTGCTGCTCATCAATCCTACTGTTGAGTTTCTGGATCAAATCATGTTTTTCTTGCATTGCCAAATTAAGCCGAACTTTTTCCGAGTCTACAGTTTTAAGTTTGTTGTCCACATCACAGACGGCTGTTTTGAAATGTGTCACCTCGTCCTGTGCTTTGGACAACTCTGCCACTGTTTTCTGAAATTCAGATTTCAATCTTGCATTCTGCTCATTCAGTGCTTGAATGCTATCGTTCAAATCGATGACCTCTGCTTTCCTCTGCTCCTCTTTCTGACCGTGTTCGGCAGCGAGTTTCTCCACAGCACTCTTTAGGTTAGTAATCTCAACCTCTGCCTCAGCAGCGCTCTGGTTCATGGCACCGAGCTGACCGCTGAGCGAGATCACCGACTCGCTTCGTTTGTCCAGCTCGACTTTCTGGTTATGTAAAGTCTTTTCTTTTTGCTCCATCTGCTGTTTCGCCTCTGAGCACTCTTGCCCGAGTGACTCGAACTCACCCTGCATCTGTGATATTAAGGCTTTCTGTTGCACAACTTCATTCTGATAGAAACTACTCTCCTCTGCTTTCTGCTGCAACATCTTGTCTTTCTCCATCAGCCCTGACTTGAGGACAGATCCTTGTTCCTGAAGCATTGATATCGTATCCTGAAGTTGCAGCAGTTGGTCCTGCTGAGCGTCCAACTGTGCACTTTGCTGACTGACTTGCTTCTTAAAGGCATCGAGTTGCTCTTCTAGACTTTGAAGTTGTCCTTCTCTCTGCCTTAACGTGTTCGACAGATTGGCACATTCACTAGTTTTCTCCAGCAAACCTGCAGAGTTCGACGTTTCGCTTTCCCGCAGGATCTTTTTTAATTCATCTCCTGCAACAGTAAGCATCTCCTTTTCATTCAACACATCTTCCATAATCTTCTGCTTCTCCGAGATTTGACTTTCAAGCTCAGAGTTTAGTTCTTGGAGGGACTTCCTCTCAGTGGCTAGTTCAGAAACAGATCTGGTGTTCTGCGCTAACTCCTCTTGTAGTCTCTGATTGTTTTCTGTTAGGCTGCTAATCTGAACGCTAAAACTGGAGTTCTGTTCAAGAGTCGCTTTAAGGCGTCCATCAAGTTCAGAGAGAAGTTGCGTTTGCTGAGAAAGCTGCATTTCTCTGCTTTCACAAGCGGCACAGAGTTGCTGGTTTTCCTCACGTATTGCCTGGATGTTGCCGTTTAAGCTAGCTACCTCAATTTGCCTGCGTTCAGCTTCAGCTTCGAGCTGTCTGGCCTTTTCTTCCAGGACACGGATTTGTTCACTCAGAGACTTAACAGATTTGTTAGCATCGTTGACTTTGTCTTTTAGTTTTTGACACTGCTGCGTCATTTTTTTCAACTTCCCTTCTTTCTCTTCAATCTGCGCGCGAAGCTTTAAGTGGTCCACATTTTGAGATTCAGCTTCTGCTTGTAGCTTAGAAACAATATCTTTCTGTTGCGTAATTTCACTCTGCAAACTGTCCTGTTTCTCTTTTAATATCGTATCCTTCTCCATTAAGCTAGACTTCAGACCTTTCTCCTGTTCTCGCAGCAGAGAAACTGTTTCCTGAAGTTGTGTTTGCTGGTTTTGTTGGGTTTCTATCTGCGCTCGATGCTCCATTACAACCTGGTCTTTTTCTGCCATGTCTTGCTGAAGCTGCTCTACCTTAGACGATACACTTTGTACTTCTTCCTGCAGATGTGTCACCTTGTCCTCCCTTTCCCTGAGTAACTGGCTGAGATTACTACATTCATTCGTTTTCGCCAGGAGGACCTCTGAGGTTGAGTGCGTGCTTTGCTCAAGAACTTTATTCAACTCATTGCTGCGATGAGTCAAATCCTCTTTAGTCCTTTGTAGCTCTTCAATTATTGCGTTGTTTTGTGAATGCTGAGTTTCCAATGTGGATACTTTGGCTTGCAAGGAATCCTTTTCAAGTGAGACTTCGGAAATACTTTTTACGCTTTCCGTTACTTCCATTTCAAGTCTCTCTTTCTCTTTCGTAAGGCAATCCACCTGCTTCTCAAGACTGCTGTTGAGTTCAAGAGCAGACGTGACCTTTCCATTAAGTTCATTTGCATTCTGCTTCTGTAGCTCCAGCTCCTCCGTTAGCTCTTTGAGTTTATCTTGCAGCTGCTTTTTCTCCGTCTTCATGGTTTTTAATAGACCTCTGAGTTTGGAGATATTTTCAGATTTGCTTTCGAGTTCATTGCTCAGTTTCTCCTTTTCTGAGTCACGGTTTTGCATCTCAGTGTTGAATGTCTGCCTCTCCTCCTCAGCCTGATTATCTGTGGTCTTCAGTTTGTTTTCCAGTGTTGCTATGGTTTCCAGTTTCTCCTGTATGTCCTTTTTGATGTGATCCTCACTCTGTACCTGCACCTCTAACTGTTTGGACAACGTCTGCATTTCATGATTGTATTTCTCCACCTGAGCCAAGAGTTTGTTCTGTTCCTCCTTGGACGATTTCAGTTCTTTCTCATACTGTTGCTCCTTGTCATTAAGCTGCTGCTGGATCTGCTCACTGCTGGTGTTGTTGTCCTTGAGCTGCAGAAGGAGTGCTTCTGACTCCTGCTGCTTTTGTGTGGATAAAGTCAGCTGCTCCTTAAGTGAAGCCATATGCGTTTCACATTCAGTCAGATGGTTACGCTGGCTCACGATCTGTTTCTGGATCTCCCCTCGAAGGTCCTGAATTGTTTTCTTGTCTTCTTCAGTTTGCTTTATCAGATGTTCCACCTCCGTCACCTTACACTCGCTTTCCTTTTTAGCGTTGAGCAACTCCATCTCAGTGTCTTTGAGTTTCTCCACCAGCTCTGTGATCTTTCCATCCAGATCTTTCTGGTCTGAAGTCTGCGACTCTCTGAGAATCATGGCTTCCCGCTCTACTTTACTCAGAGCCGTTTCCACACGGACCAGGGTCTCGTCTTTGAGCTTGAGGTCTTGCTTCATCATCGTGACCTGCTCCGCGTACTCCGCCATGTTACCGGAGAGCGTCGATATCTCTTCGTCCTTCTCCAACACGACATCTTTAAGTCTGTCGATTTCCCGCTCACAGCTCTGAAGGTCATGAATGAGTTGGGCTCGTTCTTCTAAGTGGGCGGAATTGAGTTTGTCGAGCTCCTCGTTGGTCTGATCGAGCTCAGATTGTAGAGTTTCGATGGTGACTTCCTGCTTTTGGGCCTGAAATGAGGAGATAAAAAGAGGGATGTGAGGCAAGAGGATATTTATCACAAGTCCAAAGTCATATTTGATTAGCTCATATCACATATTCTTTATGGTAGTGTCAATAAGTAAAACATAAATATCCATGTATGCAATTTAATGCAATGAACAGACTAAAACATAAAGGTTGCTCAGAAGCATGGACGGTTATTGTAACGGCCAAAGTAGACCAATGTTCTACTTTTGAAGCTTCGACGGAAGCGTCAGCCAATCGAATCATATGCCAGTACAAGCTCTAGCCAATCAAACCGCATGCTTGTGTGTCTGGGGCGGGAGATTCATGTGATTGGTTGTTGGTCGAGTTTCAGCCGGCAAGCGACAACGCACGCCGCCGTGTGTAGGGGCCGTAACAGACTATAAACAATACAAAATCACCAAAAACAGATACTTAACGACCAAAAAGAGAAACACAATGACCTTGAGAGATACAAAACAAGATAACAACAAGAAATGCTGTATTTAAAATGGTCCAAAAGAGGGGGAAATTGACCAAAATGCGATGAAAAAAACCAACAAAAACTGATTGATATTCTCATTTATAAAATCCCACCTTCTCCTTTAGCACGCTCAGCTTCTGAGTGACGTCAATCACTTCTGACTTCAGCTCTGAGCACTGTTTCTCTGAGGCGCTGCACTTCTGAGAAACATTCTCCAGCTACGGGACAAAACACAAGAAATACACGATTACATACAGCTCAATATTGAAATGTGACGCATACAGAAATAAGGGGTCAGAACGTACGGTGAGCTCAGTCTGGAGCAGCTTGTCAGAAACGTCTTTGTACTGAGCTTCTCTTTCACTCAGAGACTCTCGCAGGCCGTTGATGAGCTCCAGTTTCTCCGACGTCTTGGCCAGCGTGTTCTCCTTCTCGATGAGGGAGCTTTCCAGACACTCCTGCGTGTTGCTCAGTCTGAAAAACACCATCATAGCCGTTTAAAGTAACTCTGATAACACTTCAAGAGTAACTTCAAGGCAAAAGTGTTTATGAAACTCACTAGTATATACATTTGAACATATTTACAGTATATGTTTTGTGTAATTCTGCACATTTTTAGATAGAGTGATACTTTAATCATCCCAAACTGGGAAATTATGTTGCTTAATTATTTGACGTAAACTTTCTAAGTTTATCTTGATATATTCCAAATACTGAATGTTTTTTCCTTCATTATTCCAGTATATACAATATTTAGAAATAGGCTATTAGAGATAATGAGTCATTTATCTTTTGGTACTTTAAGTACATTTTGATGCCTTTTGTACTTTAACTTAAGACAGCTTTCAAATAAAAGGATAAATACTTTTAAAAAGAGGCCTTTTTATTTATGTGATATGAAAAAAAAAGGCAATCAATCAAACTATGTGTTCAGATATATTTCAATGTAGGAAAAGGAAGTAAGCGTGATTTTGTGCAGAGAGTAATGTTTTCTCTCAGTGATTGTGCTGTTATATTAAAGGTGGGGTAGGTAATTTTGGAGAAAGCAGCTCGAGTGCTCTAGAATTTGAAAATACACAACCAGAAGAAATCTGCCACTTCCTTCCAGAGCCCCTCCTCCAACACACACGAACGCGCACATGACCAATGAGGGCACGAGATAACTTTGTGCACAGATGGAAGGCTGACAGGCAGGTAGGCCATCCAGTTACTTTAGCCGGGCCGGCTCAGATGATTGGTCGTGCTTTTTACAGCGCCACGGCTTCCACAGATGACATTTTTGTATTTATTTGTTGTCAAAGCATTTAAGATAATCATTGCTATCGGGATGTTAAGAGCATTCCATGGAATATAACAAAAAGTGTATCTCGAGCCGGTTTCTCAAACTTACCTACCCCACCTTTAAATGTTTGTTGTTTGTTTATCATGTATTGTGTCTTGACATTTGTCCATGTTGATGTTACACATGGAGCTGCTGTGATGAAAGTCACATTTCAGACTTGATCTGACCATTAAATACGTAGCTTACCCTTTGAGCTGCTCGTTGAGGCTGCCCACCAGCAGCTGATGTTTCTCTGCGTCTCGGCTCTGTTGACTCCGGACGCTGGACAGCTGGCTCTGAAGTCTCTCCGACTCGTTCTGAGGTGGCAGAAAAACACACATGAATATGCAAAGATTTGATAAAAAGCTACGGAGAAAAGACTCACTGCACACAGAGCAGGAAGACGAGAGGAGCTGTGTGATTCATACTCACTGCTGTTGACATTAGGGCTGCAACATTTAGAACAAATAACTAATTGTGATTATTTTGACTGATTTATTAAGTCTGGAGGATATCATTCGTAGGCCAGGACTTTTCTGCAGCTCCACAATACTTAATTAAAATATTTTCACATATTTTTCATTTAGCAAATGTTCCTCTCTCTGCAATTAGGATATTGCACAACACCATATGTGACTTTAACAATGTTTTTATTAATTGTTCAGCCCTAACTGACAGAATATTTTACATGTATTTTCCCCATTTATGTGGAAATAATACACTTTTATATTCAAAGATGGGAGGGAAATGTGATTAAGGACACCCGGTGAGTCTGTGACTTAATATTATTCTGGAAAGTCAGAAGGTGTCCAGGATTAAACGACACACCACACCGTTAGCTGTCACCGCTCTCCAGCGCACACACACACACGAGAGGCCACACACACCTGAGGGAACCAATATGGCTGCTCATCTTCATCTACATCAAACGTCACCTGCGTTAGAAGGGTTTGTTACAAACTCCTCAGGGGGGAAAACATGCAGTTCAGTCATCGTTTCCTCACGAGGCGAGTCAGGATTAAGAGTTAGATTTCAGAGTGAGAGAGAATATTTAAAGGTCCCCTATTATACTGTTTTTCATCAATATACACTGAACAAAAATATAAACGCAACACTTTTGTTTTGCTCCCATTTTTCATGAGATGAACTCAAAGATCTCAAACTTTTTCTATATACACAAAATAACCATTTCTCTCAAATATTGTTCACAAATCTGAAAAAATCTGTGATAGTGAGCACTT
>CALSBZ010037428.1:6294-25566 GCA_943591055.1 Gobionotothen gibberifrons | reverse complement strand
ACAAAAAGAGTAGTTACCCATTACCTAATGATTACCTTACCGTTACTCAAAGAGTAGTTAACCATTACCTAATGCTTACTTTACCATTACTTAAGCAGTGTGTGTCCCCTCAAGTAAAGTAATGCATCAAAAAGAGTAGTTAACCATTACCTAATGCTTACTTTACCATTACTTAAGCAGTGTGTGTCCCCTCAAGTAAAGTAATGCATCAAAAAGAGTAGTTAACCATTACCTAATGATTACCTCACCATCATCTTACCATTAGTTAAGCAGTTTAACAAACAAACAAACACACGAACACTGTTGATGACAATAACGGATCTACAGCCACTGAAGTTTTACATTTTTATTCAAACATGAACAATGAACATAAAAAAAAGAAATTGAAAGTAAAAACAACTTTTTATAAAAATAAAAATAAAAACAAGTGCAACATCTATTTCCCCTTTGTATGGATTGATAACAGTCCTCCATTTCTCATCATGTCCTGGACGCTATCCTCTAAATTGTTTTCCTTTAAGGCGGATTTGCATTTTTCAGCAAAACGAAGAAGGGTTTCCCCCTTCTTCAGGGTTCCCCGGATTTCCTCATAGATGCCCGGGTTCACGGCATGCAGTTCTGCAATACCTGCCGTGTCAGGAATTGTTTTGCGGTTCACTCCCACCGCACTATAAGCTGCCGTCTTGTTGTTCCCCTTGTTGACAGCCTCAAGAACCCGCTTGTAGCGGGTTATGGCCTCTTCTGGGGTCAGGACTGAAACAGAAAAGAAGACAATTATTTAACAACAGTACTTTGTTGTTGCCTATCCTAATGATGTCTGTAGTGCAGAAATCAGTTTGGATATGGGTTTATTAGTATTGATAATATTCTTGTACTAGTGTTATATAGTGGTAGTGTAATCCTTACATACAAAATTGTGTAATGAATTGGTGTAGTGTAAAGGTATTACTAGTCGTGTAGCTTTGCTCAAAGTAATGTTTAAATGTTAGTTATTGTGTTTGGGGTGTGTACCTTTATATACAGAAGTGAGGTTTGGGCAATCAGCTCTACTTTTATCCAATCATGTTCAATAGAGATAACTGATAAGACGATACACAATGTGTATTTAACGCTATATCGAGATTGCCCCGTTTCTAATTTATAACGCATCAATATTGCCAAGTTTTTGCCTGGCATCCTCATGTCTCAGCAGCCTTTAAATGGAACAGTTTGGAGTAGGGATGCCAGCGATTTTTCGATTATTCGAATATTCGTTACACTCTCCATAATCGAAAATTATTTAAAAAATTCGATTTTATTTATATATTTTATTATTATTATTTATGTAATAAACCATGTGACAATGGCCTGCGCTATAATGTTTCAATTAACTGGCTATTCTTTATAATATACTCTGATCAATAGGAGACAGAGATGTTAAGTTACAAATCAAGTGTTTTTATTATTATTTAGATCAGGGTTGGGGAACTTTTTTCTCTCAAGGGCCATTTCAAATTGTACAACTTTCTCCATGGGCCGTACAAATTATTGAACTCTTAAAAATACTAAAATCACAGCCCATTCATTTCGCCTTTCTTTCATGCTGTGCAAAGAAAAAGCAACCTCTTAATCCAGATATTTTACCATGACTCGCGCGCGCATGCATGCACGTGCACGGTTGTGGCATGACCACCAACACAGAAAGATATGGACACAAGATGTGTGCAAAATTGTTTTTAAATGTTGAAGTTAAATGCATCAATCTGGTGCACTTTGAGAGCAAAAGGAAGAGATCTATGGACACATCTCCCAACACCCATATGAAACAGACCTGTAAGCAGATTTCTCTTTTTCTTTACTGTATGTATATTTTACAAATCACTCCCCTTTTAAACTGTATTATTATTATTATTATTATTATTATTATTATTATGTAACACGTGTTACATGTGGGTCCTTGTGGTTTAGCTAGCAACCTCAAATTCAGATAGCACACAACAAAAAGTGTAATACATGTGTAATTGAGATGATTTCGCGAAGCAGTGTTACTAACAAATAAACATTTAAATTCATACTTACATTCTGACACAAAACGCTTACTGGGAATCTTCTTTCGCTTGCTTCTCGTTCTGTCCATTTTCAGTGCTAAGCGAACAGAGCATAGACTGTGTATAAGGTGTAGGGGTTGGGTTTTATATATACAGTCTAGCCGAGATCCATGGCCGAGATGCACGTGAGAGGCTCATGGCCAATCGTAGCACTTGAATGCTATGAAGGGGCGTGTCTTGCGTAGTGCTCCAGCCAGCCGGATCCCGATTTGCAGGCATTAACACTTTATTACGGTTTTAATATTTTAATTGTATATCAGTGAAGATACAGAAGCTGTGCTTTGTCAATTTAACAAGGAAGATGAAATACCTGATTCAAAACATCAAAACTATTGGTTTGAATTGTGTGAACAAGAAATGAGGATCAAGGTGCTAGGGGCTATACTATACTAGTGCCTCCGCGGAGTTCGTGGTGCTTCAACTTCCGGTCTGGCCCAGCGGCAGAGCGGCAGCACATCTTGAACTACGCTGGGTGCGCAGTAGTCTATGGTTTTAGGTTATCATGACACTGCACGCCAAAGTACTCAGTCTTATTGACGGAAGACAGACTTTTTAAAAAAAGAAAAAATTAATTGAATGGCTAATGAAAAAGGAATTGCTTCAAGGAAAAATGAAATGCAAACTCTGCAAAAAGAGGATGAAACTGGAGAAACACTCAAACGTCGACGGACTGCAGTGGTAAGTCTTACATTTTTAGCACGGGTTTTAACGATGACTTCTTCTGTTTAATGATATGTAATGTTATAAAGATAAGTTCTTTATCAGCAAAAAAGGACTAGGAATTTAGGAGTTGTCTTTTGTAGGAAGTGCCGACGTAAAAAACACCGAGGGAAAACGACGAAGAAGTCAGTGAGGTCTTTGTCCCTGTTTGAGAGGAGCAAAATTATCCTTGTTCAGCTGGATGAAATACATTTACAGGTAATATTAATTCATCAATAATATCAGTTATTTACTCAGAGCACAGCAAATGAATGCCTGTAAGTATTACGTTTAATTTAAGCATGTTAACTGTTGTTTAACATTACCGATATCTAAATGCTAATTTCAGTTAGCGCGTCAATTACGTTATCCATTATAGGTTAGCATTGAGCTGGCGGACTAAGCGCTAGTTATTTGGCAATTCACAACGCAGGCTGCTTGGAGGTGTGGCGGGGCACATTGGCGGTGCTTTCACACCAAGCCCCCAGGAAGTGCGCCGGTGTCAGTACCATATGTGTTCGGCCCATAGATCTATATAAACACTAGATGGCTCATGGGAGATTTTCAATTAACAAATGAATGAGCAAAGTTATGTAATTTTATAATTGTGTCATTCACACCCTTATGACTGGTGTGCTTAGGCTTCCAAGACAGAGTATACATTAGAGAGAGCCAGCTCCACAGTGTATACACAGTCAAATAACAGCAAAAAAGAATTTAGAAGCTAAGAAGTATCTCATCCAATCAGATCATTAATCAATAAGGAAATAAATCCTTATTCATACTTTTTATTACTAACATTTTAAAAGTGCATAATCTATTTATATATCATCTAATTCCAATATCTATCTTACCTTTTCATGTTTCTTGCAGCAAAATAAGCAAACTTTAACTTAAAGTGGACCTATCATGCTATATTCGAATAATATAGTGTAGGACCATACCTATATAAGGCATATTTATTTTTTTTCCCCTTCAAAATACCAAACAGATCATGCATTTGAGCCATTCCTCATTTCGCTCAAATTAACACATTTTGGATTCAGTGAGTACAGCACCAAATCAAATCAAGTTTTATTTATATAGCACATTTATAAACGATTTTTAGTCGAGCCAAAGCGCTGTACAGATAATAAAAATACCCCACAGTAATGACATTCTACAGCAAATACGACAGCAGAGTTTGTTCAGAATATCAGTATGAGAAGAAAACGACACCCTCTGTCCTTAGACCCTCACACCGTACAAGGAAAAACTTCCGGAGAAAACCCACAGTTGCCCCACCATCTTTTGGCCTTTTAAATGTACTACAGCTTCTACAGCTTCTCCAGCGCTTTAGAACGGCAAAGCACGTGGCTGTCTCCTCCTGATTGGTGGAGATGGCCCAATAGCCGTAGCGCCACCGTCCTGACGTCAGGACGGTGCTCAATCTGGATCCGTTTTTTTCAGATCCGTTGCAGCCCCTTTTTAAGAGATTTGGGTATGGGGGAAAATAGAGAGGGTTGTGTTTTCTGACTCTTGGTGAGTTCCCTGACACACCGGGGACACATATTCATGTATAAAAGACGTACAAAGGTGCATTTTGCATGATAGGTCCTCTTTAATAAAATTAAACAACCTTTTCTGTTTGTACCACTGCATTTTTATATTTCTCTCTTCTTTTTTGAGAAATATTTAAATATTTTTAAATTGTAAAAAAAACGCAAATAACAAACACATTTAACTTTGTTCATCAATTGAAATTCCTGATGTTTATTTTTATTTAATCGTGTTGTCCTTTTTCACTGCTTTATTACAGTATGGTAGGGGAAGATTCGGTCCTACGTGGAGGAGGAGAAAATGGGTCTTTGGTATGCTGGGCATCAGAGGAACAAGGAGAAGACCTATCCTGAGGCTGGTGAAACAAAGATCAAGGCGCCACTTAATTCCTCTGGTCACAAAATACGTTCGCCAAGGGACCACGGTGATAACGGACATGTGGAGGGCATACACCACTGCAATCGCAGAAAGTGGCTTTGTCCATTTCTGCCGGTCATTTGTGAACCCAGACACAGGAGCCCACACCCAAAACATTGAGCGGGCTTGGTCAACGTACAAGTCTCAGGTCTGGAGACTGCGAGGAAACCGCACAGTGAAGACTCTGAAGAGTCATCTTTCTTTCATAGAGTGGACACATTGGCTGGCAAATAAACACAAAGATGGTCCCTTAGGCAGATTGCTGCATGACATACGCAACTTTCACAAGTTCTGAAAGCAACCTTGTTTCCTTATTATTGTTGTCCTTTGGATTGTTGTTTAAATACAAATGTAAACAAATGTGCACAGGGTTTGTTTGTTTGTTTAAACTGCTTAAATAATGG
The DNA here is from genome assembly GCA_943591055.1 of Gobionotothen gibberifrons. Classification (NCBI taxonomy): domain Eukaryota; kingdom Metazoa; phylum Chordata; class Actinopteri; order Perciformes; family Nototheniidae; genus Gobionotothen; species Gobionotothen gibberifrons. The sequence continues at coordinate 20,420 of CALSBZ010037428.1, read as the reverse complement.
TAAGGTATTAAGCATTAGGCAATGGTTAACTACTCTTTTTGATGCATTACTTTACTTGAGGGGACACACACTGCTTAAGTAACGGTAAGGTAATCATTAGGTAATGGGTAACTACTCTTTTTGTTTGCGTTCCTTGAGTTTACCGTACCCAAACGGCCTTAGTAATGGTAAGGTAAATAATGATGACTCAAGCAGTAAAACGTGAGTCGGATCCACCTCCACCAGTTGATCCCGTGTGGGACCCAAGCCAGCCGAAGATGGCAGGTTTAAAAGTGCCCTGCTGCAGTGGACCATTGCTTCAATCAAAGTCTCCTAGGAACTCCCCATTAACTAACCATTAACGAATGATTCATTAATACAGTACCCCCCCCGTCTGTTTACCAGTAACTAACCATTAGTTATTCAATCGCAGTCACTGAGGAACTACTCATTAACTAACCATTAACTACTCATTAACTAAGCACATGTTGTGTACCTTAACTAAGCATTAACTAAGCACATTTTGTGTACCTTAACTAACCATTAACTAATCATTAACTAACCATTAACTAAGCACATTTTGTGTACTTAACTAACCATTAACTAAGCACATTTTGTGTACCTTAACTAACCATTAACTAAGCATTAACTAACCATTAACTAAGCACATTTTGTGTACCTTAACTAAGCATTAACTAAGCATTAACTAAGCACATTTTGTGTACTTAACTAACCATTAACTAAGCACATTTTGTGTACCTTAACTAACCATTAACTAAGCATTAACTAACCATTAACTAACCATTAGCTAAGCACATTTTGTGTACTTAACTAACCATTAACTAAGCACATTTTGTGTACCTTAACTAAGCATTAACTAAGCACATTTTGTGTACCTTAACTAAGCATTAACTAAGCATTAACTAAGCACATTTTGTGTACCTTAACTAACCATTAACTAACCATTAACTAAGCACATTTTGTGTACCTTATTGTAAAGTGTTACCCCTTTTTGGTACAGTGCGATCTGCATTTTCAACACAACCCAGGAGCTTTTTCATCTGAAAGTAAAGTGACGTTTATTGTGTCTCATTTAACGGTAAGAGCTGCAGCCTGGGCTACTGCAGAATGGTCAAGAGAAACTGAACTATGTTACTCATTGGCCGATTTCATAGAGACTATGAGTCGCATTTTTGACCACTCATCGCCTGCTACAGAGGCCAGCAGAAGACTTTTTCAAATACGTCAGCTCAACCGTCAGGTGGTTGATTACGCCATCGAGTTTCACACAGCAGCAGCGGACAGCGGATGGAATGTTCCGGCTCTTCGTGGCGCTTTCATGATGGGACTTTTCGGAACCGATTAAAGACCAGCTGGCTCCACTGGAGACACCCCGGGATCTGGAATCTCTCATCGCTGTGGCCATCCGGATCGATAACCGTCTTCGGGAAAGAGAGAGGGAGCGTCGACGCAACCGAGATGTTATTCCCAGCTTCCAGAATTCGTCTCGGTGGGTCGCGCCGCCAGCTGAGGATTTCCAGCCCATGTTACCGGACCGTCAGAGGACTACACTTCCGAATGACTCCGGGGAACCCATGCAGCTGGGAAGAACCAGGCTTTCTCTGGAAGAGAGGCAGCGCCGTCTACGGGAGGGTTGTTGTTTCTACTGCGGCCAGCCGGATCATCAACTCGCTTCATGCCCGGGAAAAGATCATGGTCACCAGTCAAAAGGAGGACGCTGGTGAGCAAGTTTCCCGCAGACTTTCCTCCTCGACCTGTTACTCAGGTAAACCTTTTTATTAACAATCAGGCCATTGACCAGGGAGTGCTTATAGACTCAGGGGCTGACGAAAGTCTTATGGACTGGGGCATAGTCAAACAGCTAAAAATAAATACTGTTCCGCTATCTCGCCCTATTAACGCCAGTGCTTTAGACGGTCGTCTTTTGTTCACTGTTACCCACTGCACTGAGCCTATTCAGATCACTGTCAATAAGGACCATACAGAAGTTATGCAGTTTCACATTTTCGAATCTGCTCAACACCCGATTATTTTGTGTTTTCCATGGTTAAAAATTCACAACCCACACATTGACTGGCGCTCAGGGAAAATTAAGGAGTGGGGAGAGGATTGTATTAACAGGTGTAAACATTCACGCTCTGTTAATGCACCAACAGACCCTGATAGGATCATTATAGATCACCCTGACTATCCTGATCTACAGAAAATACCTCCTTGTTACCACGATTTAAAGGAAGCCTTTAACAAATCAAAAGCCATGTCACTACCTCCTCACCGGTCTTTTGATTGCCCCATTGATCTCCTACCGGGGGCTCCCATTCCCAAGGGAAGACTGTATTCAATCTCAAGGCCTGAGAGAGCGGCAATGGATGAGTACATTTCCTCTTCTCTCAAATCAGGGATTATCCGCCCTTCATCTTCCCCAGCTGGAGCGGGGGTTTTCTTCGTAGGGAAAAAAGACGGTTCTCTGAGACCCTGCATAGACTACAGTCCTCTTAATGACATTACGGTAAAGAACCGCTATCCTCTGCCACTCATGTCCTCTGCTTTCAAACTACTTCAGACTGCCAAGATATTCACCAAGTTGGATTTAAGAAATGCTTGTCACTTGGTTAGAATAAGGAAGGGGGATGAGTGGAAGACAGGATTCAACACTCAGAGTGGCCACTATGAGTATCTTGTAATGCCTTTTGGACTGTGTAATGCACCGGCTGTGTTTCAGGGTTTTGTGAATGAGGTTTTGCGGGAGTTTTTGAATGTTTCTGTGTTCGTGTATCTCGATGACATTTAGATTTTCTCACCAGACACTAAGTCCCATGTTAACCATGTCCGTCAGGTTCTGCAGAAACTGCTTGAGAATCAATGATATGTCAAGGCAGAAAAATGTGAGTTCCATGCAGAAACTGTGTCTTTCTTAGGATACATAATATCTCCTAACCAGATACAAATGGATCCTGCCAAAGTCAGTGCAGTTTCCCAGTGGCCCACACCAGACTCCAGGAAAAAGGTTCAGCAGTTCCTGGGGTTTGCAAACTTCTACAGGAAGTTTATTAGAAACTTCAGTTCTGTTGCTGCTCCTCTGCATGTTCTCACGTCTCCTAAGGTTCCCTTCAAATGGACTCCCCAGGCTGACGTCGCCTTCCAGCGCCTCAGAGAAAGGTTCACCACAGCTCCCATACTCACCATTCCGGATCCCCAGCGCCAGTTTGTGGTCGAGGTCGACGCTTCCAATGAGGGTATTTTGACACTGCCATGGGAAAGTTGAATAAATACGATACAGTTGAAATACCACTATGAAGTTTTTGTATAATTTTTTTTTTCATGACAATTGAGGGGATACACATTTGGTCTTTAAAAAGAAAATGGTACGAATTGCACCTAATTCATTTTGTTTTTACAAACTGAAACTTTTTTCGCAAGTATATTTTTTCTATCTACCTCTTGCTCTTCCTTATTTGTTCATAATTATACACTTCTAGGACTTCCAGCAGTCGGTATAGAATATGTTGCTATCGCTTCTCCACCCCTCACAAGTACTCCATATCCTTCATCGTCAAGTTCCCAAAGCACTTTGTCTTCACCCACACGGCCTGGCACGTCACGGCCTGGCACGTCATGGTATACAGACTTTCAGGTCAGATGGAACGAGATGCCAGCAGCAATTCAAATTGCAGTTGCAGATCAAAAAAGACCATCACCGGGGGACAGAAGAGATATGGTGAAGTTAGTGGTGGACCAAATGTTAGAGCATGAACCCAACCCAACCAGAGCAATGTGTCACAGCATCGCGCAGAGTATTATAGGGGACTCTCCCAAAAGTTTTGGTGATGTTGGAAAAAAAGGAGACATTCTTGGAGATGGTTGTCACTCTCTTCTTCAGCAAATTAAAACAAGAGTGGAATACAAAAATAGACAAAATGTTCTTGCACGGCGACGCAGAGAGAGACAGCCCTGCAATGTGGCGACAGAGAGGGCCAGAGAAATAGCAAGAGGCCCTGTGGATCAGTACGGATGTGTGAGGTGGTGTCCTGAAGAACTTCCTGCTGGAGAGACAGAGGCAACCTTGGATGAAATCAAAAGGCAACTATGCAACAGAGGAAGGGATGGGTGGGTCAGAGAGAGCTGAACCTCTGATGGAGAAGACATACGTTATCCAGCGCCGTTACCTTAACAGTTTGCCTGCACCAGACATCGAAGGCATTAAAGGGGAATGGCCTTTTCTCTTCTCCCAAAGAGGCCTGTACTCCCACTTTGGTCTACTGACGGACATTTCCATCCTCATGAAGTTGCAAGAGGCCCTGAACAACAAAGGCAGTACTGTCATTCGGTTCTGCCAGGAACTCAACCGCCATCCAGGAATCGAGGACGTCCTGGCTAATTACGTGCCAGAGGTGTCAGACAAGGCTGCATGCATCCTTCTGCTCCTAATGGCATACTTCAAAGAGCCGAAGAATGCCATCATGCTTGAGACTGATGTAAGTGGTTCAAAATATTTAAAAGATGGTTGTGATTGCATTAAGCCCCTGTCACACTGTCCCGAAATTGACACCCGATGGACACACGATAAAGGAAATGTTCAGATTCGGCTCTGATCGTAACAGCATCGGGCCATTCGTGAGGGCATCTTAAGCCATCGTATGACCGCCGGTGGAGTTTCTCAGGCTCCGGCAGCAACTTCGTGAGCGGCAAATTCGTAAGGCACTCGAGAGGGCATCTTGTCAAATCGTAAGGGCATCTTGTCAAATCGTGAGGGCATCTTGTTATCATCGGTGCCATCGGGAATTCGCCCTCACTCTGATCGGGGCGAATGCCCGATGGCACCGATGAGAACAAGATACCCTCACGATGCCCTTACGAAGGGCAACATTGACACACGAATTCAAAACGAAAATGAACCTTCGCAAGGTCCTTCGGCAATTTTTTGGCATGCCAAAGATTTTGCCACCGCTCACGAAGTTGCTGCCGAAGCCTGAAAAACTCCGCTGCTCACCTGCAGCTCCTCCCGCTGTGATGCAGCGGTGAACCGAGCAAAACACACACTTCAAGTCAGATCATCGCCCTTAGCTATTTTAATTACCTCTCAAACTACCTAAACTAGTTATAAATATGTTTATTTTTACTGTCGGCCGTGTCACTCATTACTGGATCAGCTGCATGAGACAGACACGGACGCTGTCCGAAGAGAGGGAGGAAAAAGAGAGGCTCCGTGTATTTTATATATAGTCGTTATTCATTTGTTTTAAAGCTCAATAAATAACAAAGAAGACCTTTGACCGGCACTGATGTTGCTACGATCAGAGCCCAATTTGAACATTTCCTTTATCGTGTGTCCATCGGGTTGTTTTATTGCACAACAAAATCATGTAAACATATTATGTAAATAACCCAATTTGTGTTTTGTGAAACTGAAAAGGATATAATATATTATTTTGAAGGCGAGTTGACAGGATGTTGTTGTTGCTATGGAAACAACACTATGGAGAAAACTTAATATCTTCTACATATAAAGACGGATAAAGTAAAGAACAAAGTCTGAAAATATCAGTACAGTATCATAGTACTTTAACATAATTGTTTTTGTAACTTTCGTTGCAGTTGTATGTCTTAAATGTAATGTAAATGTTGCCTTCGTGTGTGGTTCGGGGCCATCTTCGTGCGAAGTTCACAAATCTATATTCGTGTGTCCATCGGGTGTCAATTTCGGGACAGTGTGACAGGGGCTTTAGACAGAACTATATGTTATCTTTCTCACTTGCATACATGTAATCCCATTCATTCACATTATGACACAACGTTCTTTTTAATTAACTTCTAAATTAGTGGGACCGGTGGACTGACTCTTATGCACCATGTTGAACCTTTGCTACCATGGATGTATGTTACAGTTATGTCTTATTTTACAGCCGTGTGCCACTGTCGCTGATGTGCAGAGGACAATGGAGCTACCAAGCACCCCCTGCTTGATTGTCCAAGGTACTATTGATATGCCTAGCTACATAAATATACCATGTGGTTATGTAAAAAATTAAACAAACAAAAGTTACTACATGATCTTTTCACATAACTTGCTGATTTGACACCTTTTTTCCAATACTGTAGCTCGTTTCCATCTTTTCTGTTTAAGCACCTTTTAACAGTAGTGCCGGTAGTTGGTATACAGTCAATGGTTTTAGAGATTCCAGATAGCTTTTTTCCGGCATTCCAGGGTTGTGCATTGACTTTGATTTGCTTTGCAACTTAATGAAAATAAAATCTTGGACACTTAAAAATTGCGAGAGCTAAGAAGGGCTTAATGTTCTCTGGCATGAGGTGTGCAAGAGATAATCAATTAGATCAATAACAGTGGTCAGTGAGTGGGTCACAGTTTGTGAAAGCATTCCGTGCTACTGAACATTTAAAACATTCTTCCCTTGTTCCACGTTGTTACAACAGCACATGATGGGTATCTCTGTTCATTTCAGGTGACATGATGAATCCGAAGGCCTGGATGCTTTGCATCGACCAAGTTGTTGTGATGGGACCACATGATCATTTTGGGGGATAGGGATAGCTGCACTTTTTGCAAGCTACTATGCCTTCAACCTTCAGTATCCTGAGCATGGGTCTTCCACTCTGGAGTTTATCCAAAGGTATTGTACCACTCAAATGTACGTTGTACTGGATTGCTTAATCAACCACCTGGCTTTCTCACCTTTCTTGCGTAGCATATATGCTTGTTTATTTAACAGACAAGCTTGCCTTCCTCATATGCTTTATCAAATATGAATTGTATCAGTGTTTAATACTCATTGCTTTCAGTCAGCATCTGACAATTTCAATCTGAAATCAATCTTCATGTGATTGTCTTTTAACAGAAATGTAAACACTGTTGAAGTGAGCAGTCTCTAATTGGCCTTCTCTGCATTTGCTCTATGGCCATTATTGTAGCAAAACTATTTACAAAAGTGTATCTCAATCCTTATGTACGTAAGCAGATGTACAGTATTTTTCAATGTTTTTCTTGCTTTTATCGCTGTTGCTTGGCTTTAAATACTAATTTCTTTGTTTGGTGCAGATTTTACTTAAATTGAAAGGGGCACCGCTGCATGTGCCTTAAAATAAACGATGCAACATATACATCTATGTCAAATTGAAATGAAGAGAAGAGGCATGGCAATTTAAACCCCCATGTCAGCACATTCTTCCGAAAACTTGTCGACTTCGAGTGGATGTCTGTGTAGATGTTACCGGCACCAGACCTAGGGGTAATCTGGACCAGCAGCAAGGGTTTCACAGGCTAAGGAGCACTGTGTAACCAATATATAAACAGTGTCTGTGGATTTAGAGAGAGGACCAAAGTTAGCGTCTTGCTCAGATCACAGCACGTTATTTCTGACATGCGCATGAGCTGAGTTCCTCCCTAATGGATCCACCGCAGCTCCAGGGCGCCATCTACTGCCGTTACAGTGTATTGTATACATTTTAGGAAGATTATATTATCAACAAAAAATAGGGGGGGTGTCTGTTTAAACTTAACATCTAGCATTTCCAACCTGCTACACTCTCCCCTGCTTCAAGAGATGTCTCCGGACATCTAGAACCAACCTAACACAAGTCGAATGTAGCAGTCCAGAGTCGAGAAAGTCTGTGGGTCAAAGTACAGTCTGTTACAGTCGAAAGTCTTTTAAGGTACTGTGGACATTGTCACAGGTCTAGCATGTCCATACTGGTGTAGGGTAGTAACAGGTTTCAGGATCAGCTGGGTAAAATGGCATGTGGTAGGGAACACAGGCAACCATCAAGTTTGCTCCTGGCCTCCAGGGCTGGTATGAAGGTTGTCCAAGGTGGTTATATGTGAGCATTTCTCGAGGTTTCATTGCTCGGGTTGACTTTCTCACAGGCAGCATTTCGTCATCTGATGGTCCTGTTGCAGGTTCACTATTGTCCACCTGTTCCTCTGACCCTACATCCTCCAAAATGTCATCCATCGCTGGTTCCTCCTGTAGTTCTTCGGCTGGTGGAGTAGTAACCTGCACCGGCATCTGCACTGAATCTGGCTCTGCAACTGGGTCAGTTTCATGTGGCTGCTGCATTTGAGCGGTCTCGGTTGCTTGTCTCCTTGGCTGGAAATCTGGAGCTAAAACGCTGAGTTCACCGTTTGGTTTAGGCTGAGGCATTAGGGGTCTGACTCTCCTCCTTCCATACACAGAGGTCCTGAGGCAATACGTGTTTTCTTCCTCCTCATCCGAATGTTCCGACTCCTGCTCCACCGCCTCACTGTAATTTACCTGGTTTTCGCTCTGTTTTTGTCTCTTCTTGGTTGGACGCTGACTCTGCTCAACTTGTTCCAAGGGCAAATCATTAACAGGTAGCAGAAGGTTACGATGCAGGACACGGAGAGTTGGATCTCCTGTTTCTGGCTGAACTCTGTACACAGGTCCATCGCCAAACTTTTCAACAACACGATGAATTCTCTTTTCCCAGTAAGCACAAAGTTTGCCTGGGCCACCCCTCTCTGATAGGTTTCTGACAAGCACCCGATCTCCAGGTTGCAGCACCATGCCTTTAACAGACCGATCATAGTATTTCTTCCCTTTAGCTGAGCTCTTCCCACTGTTATCTGAGGCAATCTTGTATGCTTCCTGCATGCGAGAAGCCCATTTCTGTGCATATTCCTGTCTGGACTGTGGCTCTTGTTCAGGTTTCAAGTCAAAGAGCAAATCAACAGGCAAGCGTGGGGCTCTTCCATACAGGAGAAAGAACGGTGAATAGCCTGTTCCCTCATGTCTCGTACAATTGACCTTTCGCAAAGCCACGCCCCCCCCTTGGTTACTGTTGCTAGTCCGACAAGCTGAGAGCCAGATGCGTTAAACAAAGCCATAATGGAGGGTCTCCGTAACGTCGGAGTCGGCTTAACAGACTCATTTTGGAGCAATAACGCAGCAATATCCTCCAGATCCCGACAAAAGGGGCTACAATACGCTATGGAGGGTTATATCCACAGTATAAACATTAGAAAAGAGGGAGGCACAACATCAATAGAGGCACTTGCATACAGGTCGCAGTGCAAGAGTGAAAAACCACATGAGCTGTATGTCAAATTCGACGAGCACAATATTGTGGACCAGGCTTGTTCGTGTACTGCTGGGTATGTTCTGCTTTTGTAATATCGAGTTGTCATTGCTATTGAAATCGTACATCTAGTTATTTTTTTAGGGCTAACGTTAATGACAGCTTTCGCTAGCTTGGATGATGTTGATCATCCTATCAAGCTAGCTAATGTTTGCAAGTGTAGCTGTACAATAAATGAGTCGAGTGAAACATAAAATAAACATGCCACCAAGCTGATCTTTTAAAATAATTTACAGTATGCCAGGTTACTGTTCACATACTGTGGGCTTGATGCACACACTGGACATTTGGCGTGCAAAAACAGAACAGATGTCCTCCACAAGCCAACCTCAACAATGGCACAAAGCCAGAGGGAAAAAAATAACTGGCCAAGCTATTTTCAATGTGGTGGTAGCCAAGGCCAAAGTCAACCGTAAGCGGAAGCCTATAACATCCAACTATACCCACAACAAGTAAGTTATTCCATTCTGTGTACTGCATATTACCATACTTACCATATTTACCATCAGTCATGCTCTTGCTAATAATGCTATTTCTGTGTCTAGGCAAACACTAGGAACAAATACATACAAGCTCATGAAAGAGATGACAGATGCTCCTATAAGCTACCTTGCAGCAGAAGACACACCTGAGGTAGAAGTTTGCGGCAGGACATATGCTGTGGGATGTGGCCTAAGCCACCAGGTGAGAAACGTATATAATTATGGAATATGATAAGACCCCCCCTATATAATACAGCTCTGTACACATACATCTGATTAACACTACACTATTCATTTGTATATTTTGTACCCAGTTTAACCACCTGTACATTGTATATAAATACAATGTACAGGTGTCCCACTAAACACAAATGTCACCAAGCCAAACATTTGATAACATCTATCTGTAGCTTTGTTCAATAGATGCAATGTTGTACTTTACTTGAGTATTTCCATTTTTAGAGAACTTACTTGCACTACATTTCAAAGGAAATATTGTACTTTTTAACCCATTACATTTATCTGAACCCTGCAGTTACTAGTCACTTTGATGTACATACATTCTAAAATATACAGTAAAATGTACAGGAAGATATACAAGGATTTATAGAGTCCGGTGCCCTCACTGTTTGAGAATGTGTGGCTGGAAGTTTGAGAGCACGCTCACCACATACCAGATCTGACTTATATTCCCCAACCTAGTATTGGGAATGCGGTCTGACACCATTTTGAATTTCTTTATCTTAGCGATGGCCCTTTCAACATGAACACGGTGCTTTGCGATGCGCTTAGTTGTGAGCACATCTCCAGATGTCATTTGCCTCTTAGACCTCGCAAAGGGTGGCAGGTTTAACTGCAGTCCGACAGACTTGATATCGTCCTCTATCGAAAAGCCCTTATCGGCCATTAGGCCATCACCTCTTTGCAGATAGCCAATTTCTATCTGTTTCTCCAGTAGTGGGATGAGACCACTCTCTCTGACTATCTCCTTGTCAGACATAGAGCCTGTGAAAAGTGCAGAAGAGAAGATCACAGCACCACGGGGGTCACAGGCAACTAACGATTTCAGAGTGTTTGTGCTTTTGTAACTCGAATAGCTCTGACTTTGCAACACCAGTGAGGTAGGCCGTTCCATTTTTAGTTCAGTGCAATCCAATATTGCAAATGTTGATGGATAATCCGTTTTGTAGGTGTCTGGCATATTTTCCATAATGACATCTCTGTGAGGCCAAATTGGTATTGCACCCAATACGTCGAACATATAATGAATCCAGGAGTTGAAAAGATTACTTACATTTTTTTGAGTGGCACATGGATCATTTGGAATGCCAAATATTGTGCACAGGTGGTTGAATCGTTCATATGTGAACCCAGTACTATATGCAAACATTTGGGGGATGGCACTGTTTTGGAGGAGTTCAGGTGTGAGAGTTCCTTTTCTAAGTGTGCCAATGTCTGCTTTTAGCCTTTCTACCTCTGTTTCCTTTAAAGCCAGCATCTCTTTCAGGTTACCATTTTCTAATTCTAATTTCTTCTCTTTTTCTGTGGAATGCTCCTCTTCTGGTCCCCCTTCCAGTTGACCTTGTTCAGAAAGGAGGGGTGGCTCCACAGTCTCTGGAAAGACACATATTTACATGTTAATGATAGCATTTTGATCCCATCTTTTCTTTTTTACAGCTTCCCCTATTAAACAAGGGAGCCCCTTCTGCTGATGCTGAAGCGCCGCCTGTCTGTCAACCAGATGACTTCCCCAGCTTTCCTCTACCATCCCAACCGACAAGTTTATGCACAGTCCTGGATGAAAATGGCACGCGTAGTTACAACAGAGTGACCATTTCCCTACCCGAATCTATAGCCCTAGAATGTGACACCAGACAACAAAACACAAACAACCTGTGGTTTAATGCAAGATCTGATCGCTTAACATCAAGCACCTTTAAAAGAATCTGCTCCAGGAGAGCAGACCATGACACACTTGCTGTAAGCCTCAAGTATAACGGATCAGTACAAACCAAGGCCATGAAAAGGGGTACAGAACTAGAGCCCATAGCAGCAACACAATACACAAAGCTAACAGGAAACCAAGTGTATCCATGTGGTTTTGTTGTGAATCCGCAGGCACCACACCTCGGTACATCACCTGACCGTAAGGTCTTAGAAATAGGAGAGAGTGAAAGTCCAAGCTATGGGCTTTTAGAAATTAAGTGTCCATCCAAGGAAAGCTTCACTGAGTGTGCTTACCTCTTAAAGCAGGCAGATGGCAGCTACAAGCTAAAAGAGTGTCACGATTATCACTACCAGATAACAGGGCAGCTCGGGCTCACTGGTATGTCATGGTGTGATTTCTATGTTCACTGTGCAGAAGACTACCACCTACAAAGAATATACTTTAATGTAGCAAAATGGGAGCAGATGAAGAGCAAGCTTGATGCTTTTTACTTTGATTTTTACAATCCAGCGTAAAATGTAAATGACACTATGTAATAACCCATCATCTACACTCACTGCACACACATCCACATGTACACACTCACTTTAAACAAACACTCACCTTATCACTCACTTTAGACACTTTATATGTATCTATTATTAAAGAGATTTGCACTACATTCATACCTATTTGCACCTTAACTATACAGTACAGTTCTCGGCTACTTGTTTTGTTACAATGACTTGCTTTGTCATTTTGTTTGGAATTTAGTTGGTATGTGACAAATAAACCTCTTGAATCTCATTCACTCTGTATTGTATATATGTATATAACAACTTGAAACTTGAACTTGAAATGTGGAAAAAAAGCTATGGTTCATTACTCACCATTGAAAATCACACACAGAGTCTCTTCCGGGGTTTCAATGGTGCTGGAGGTGGATGCCTCTTGCAACGTTTTCATGAGTCTGTACAAACATAATTTGTGTTATTTTGGAATAAAACAATACAATCACAAGAGGCTTTAAATGTTGTAGTTTGTCTAAAGTTAACTACCGTTTCCTTGGTGGCTTTCTGCATCCACCTTGTTGTTCCTTTGTGGGGGTCGGGGTGCCCACTTGTGCAGCAGGATTAGGGAAGTCGGCAGTAGGCTTTCCATTAAAAAAATGCTACAAAGATTAAAGCAAAATATAAATGAATGATTGCCTGTTGGCTTTCTTGTTTGTACTTTGACCACAGGTAGACTAATAACCTTTCTCTCGCCAAGTGGATGACTTTGTCTGCGCCGACATGCCCCATATCATCATGCAGGTGTTTCAACACAGTTGGCTTCAGCCGACTGGGGAGGACCAACTGTTTTCGTTGTCCTGTCTGCCTGTACAATATTCCCTTGTCAAGTGTGAGTCTATTCCATTCATGTACGAGTCTGCGTGTCTCTCGTCCCATTTGTCTCTTGTCTCTATCATTAGGATTCCATCCTCTAATTTTCAGGTTCATCACCTCACCTATGGGAGCATCTTCCTTCTGAGCAGCTCGAATGTTTTCTGGAGTGATAACTGGAATGCCTTCATGAAGTGTGTCGTCTGTACCCGGATGCAGCTGCATCGCAGCCACCCATGGCACGTCATTGTCTCTCGTGGCTTTATCCCCCTGCCAGATGGCAGAGACAATCTCTGGGAGAAGTGTTTCTGTGTACTCTTCCAGGTGATTGTGAAGTTGCACTGGATACCGTGACAGGGTGTCAGCATCTGCATTTTACTTGCCTGGCCGATATTTGATAGTGAAATTAAAGTCAGCTAGCTCGCCAACCCAACGATGCCCACTTGCATTCAACTTGGCCGTGCTCAAAACGTAAGTAAGGGGATTATTATCTGTGTATCAAATCAAATCAAATCAAGTTTTATTTATAGAGCACATTTTATAACGATTTTTGGTCGAGCCCAAAGTGCTGTACATACAATAAAAATGCTTTACAATAAAAACACTTTACAACAAATACAACAGCACAAATACAAAATAACACACGGCGAAATGTCAGGAGTCGTGCTCCGCTCTCACTAGAAGGCCAGAGAGAAGAAGTGCGTTTTAAGAGTGGATTTAAAAACCCCTAGGGTCTGGGTAGAGCCATATGAAATCCGTTTTATTATTTTCCAAATTCCATTTTATTTTTTCCCAAATTCCGTTTTTTCCGTTTTAATATTTCAGAATTCTGTATTTTGCTTTTTACGCTCATTTTACCATCAGAAATAGTGTCTAATAAGTGGGAATGAATAAATGTCCACAATTTAATAAGATATAACAGTCTTTTTTAATGTTTAAGTGTTACAGTTCAATTGTAAAATGCTTATAAGCTTCAAGTAAAGAAAAAACTGTAAACAAAACATTCCCTTGGCTTCTGAGTTAACACATTTTAAGCAAACTTTTCTCTCTGTGCTTCAAGTAAAAAAGATAAATAACTGTAAACAAAACACTCAATACAATAACTGTAAACACAATAACTGTAAACTGTTACGCTTTTCATTATAAATGAAAAAAAATGCATCAGAAAATATGCAACAACTTACTTAGTAACCTGAATTTAGTTGAAAACTTGAAACTAAAACA
>CALSBZ010037422.1:5511-17754 GCA_943591055.1 Gobionotothen gibberifrons | reverse complement strand
GGTCACAAGAATGGGAATCTTGTATGATACCACTACACTAGCGGCGCTTGTATTGTTTTGTATTGATTTGGACCCTGGACTTCTCGCAACCTAAGTGAGAATCATAAACCTACACCAAATAAACACTTATTTGTTTGAAGTTGGATTAACGCAAGCACTGCACGGGAATTGAACCCAGGTCACAAGAATGGGAATCTCTCAAAACTCTGCCACCTGGAAGAGATTTAAATTGTCCATTTCAGAGTTCTGTACATTTCTTTATTCTTCTGTCCCCTACTCAACCCATATCTAGACTGTCTTGCATGCACCGCCCGGGAATCGAACCCGGGTCACAAGAATGGGAATCTTGTATGATACCACTACACTAGCAGCACTTGTATTGTGCTTGTTTATATATAATATAACTATCAATATATTGACTATTACAGTGTTTTTGGTTTTCCTAGATGTTGGAGTTCCCTGTGTATCCTTAATATTGTGGCATCACAAATCTGTAGTCATCATCTTCAAAATTGTTTCGGCATTAGCTTTTTTTCATCTAGTTAGCTATAAAAGAACAAGTTACCCTTAGAGTCCAGTGATAAGAAAATTCAATGTTTGCAGTGGTTACAAATAACTGAAATTTCAAATATGCATTTCATGTCTTTCTACTTTTTAATTTAAAGTAAATGTATTGGATTATAATTATTGATTCATATTTGTTATTACTTAAAAATGACAGCAGGTAAAGGTAGTGCTGATTCATTTATTTATTTTTAAAGATGTGTTTTGTGCCAGAGGGTGACTTCATTAGAGATGCAGGGCTGAAAAGAGGAGAAAGAGGGGATGGCATTGCCTAAAATGTTACAGGACATCCTTCATTTGTCACAGCAACTTTCATTATCTGTAATAACGACAGAATGTTAATGCTGTATTAAAGATAACTAACTATGTTGAGCCCTCGTTCTCTGCCGTCTTGTCCATCTATAGAAGACTCAGCAGCTGTCTCCATCACCGCCTGCGCTTATTAAGACCTTCTGTGATTCGGCGTTATCAGCAGAGATCGACCAGAGATAAATCATGGCAAGACCTTTATTTGAGTCATTCCTGATGTCATAGTGATGTAACTATGTTCTGAAAGTAAAAGCAAAGGAGTCCAATTGAGGTGTTTCAGATGGGGGGGAGTTTGTGGGAGAGAAACTCCCTCTGGAAGGAACACAGGGATTTAAGACTTTTCAGACCATTAACATAGCTTTACCCATATTTTAAATTGACTAAAGTTCCTTCACGTTTTCACCTTTCTTGATTCATTTGAGGTATTTGTAATTTACTTGAGAGGGAAACAAAACAATGAAGATAGGAATCCAGGGGAAATATTTAGCTTTTATTTAATTGAGAATATGTTTAGATTACACAAAGAGTCTTTAGAGAGTTGGACAATATGAAATGAAAATAACATAACAGATTGAAACACCACTTTTTCTTCTTCGCTTTGTAAAACTACTGCAGCTGAATATTATACAATCAGGATGTTCCAAAAAAAGTGTAAACATATAAATCAAGACATAATCCTTACATTTGCCCTGAAATAAACTAGATAACAATCGCTTAAAGGTTCCCCTAAATTACAATATTTAAAAGTAATAATCATTTTTAAAAACATATTTTTGGCGTTTTTAATGAATAAAGGGCTCATGTGTTTTCACAGTCAATTGTGCCATTATGAAACACTTCCTATTTATGATTAGGAGCTAATAAAACGTTTGGAGATTAATACCCATACATTCAAGGACTAAGTTAATGCTTCTGGTTCAAAAGAACATTGTTTAAAAAAAGAAATTACTTGATCAGAAGCTAAAACATCAAACATATATACAATGCACTTCCCCAATCATATACATGCAGTATATTACATTTTGTGATAGTGAATCTTTCTGTAGAAAATCAAATGGTTGTTCTACTCAGTGTGATTGACAGGAGAGATGATCAGAGCGGCAGAGTTTTTACCACCATCCTTAATACTGGGACCAAAGAATGGGTAGAGTTTCTCTTTGAAGCAGCAGCCAGTGAAGGAGTAGATCAGAGCTGCAGCATCAACATCATAAAAGGAGACCAGACCCTCCTCATAATCCACAAACACCCCCACCTTCTGAGGCTGAGACTTCAGAGAGAGACGGACTGGAGGACCAGCACAAGCTTTGTACTCATTTCCATTCCTCAACACTATCACCCAGTAACCTTTCTGAGTAGACAGTGTGATGCTTCCCTTCCTCTTGATCGACTCTCTGGCCACTCCTAACTCCCACTCAGTGTTTCCTTTAACCTGAACCTCGTAATAAAATCTTCCTGAATAGAAACTCTGCTTTGCTAAGACATTGACCCAATGATCAAATCTCTCTGGTTTGTCTGGAAGATTCTTCTTCACATCACCAAGTGTAACTTGTTTTCCCTCATCAGACAGGATGAGTTCAGGATGTGCTGTATCAGGATCAAGAGTCACCTCCACCTCATACTGCTGGACCCTCTTCAGCTCCACCTCAGAGAGCAGCTTCTTCATCTGTTTCCTGAGTGTCACCTCCAGCTGAGTCACAGCTCTCCTCACAGTCGCCTCATATGAAGGTGGACGGACCCTGACTTCTGTCCAGGTCTTGGTGGGTGGAGCAACGTTCAGGGACGGGATGCTTTGGAGGAGGTGGAGCTGGTCTTCAGAGCGTGAGAGCTGCTCCACCTCAGAGCTCCTCTTCTTCAGCTCAGAGATTTCCTGTTCCAGCTCTTTGATGAAGCCTTCAGCCTGTTCCTCTGTCTCTCTCTGCTTCTCTTTGATGGTGTCGATGAGCTCGGCCTGGCTTCTCTCAACAGACTCCTTCAGAGCGGTGAAGACCTGAACACCATCTGCTATCTCTCTGTCTGCTCCTTCCTTACTGAGCTCCACTGAGCGATTCATCTCCTGAATCTTCAGTCGTCTCTTCTGGATCATCTGCTGAATTTCAGCCTCTGTCTTCCCCAGCTCAGCCTTCTTTCCTTCATATCCTTCTTTCAGAGGAACAACATCATGTGTCTTGTGGTCTAAAACCGTGCAGAGCATGCAGACACACACCTGGTCGGTCTTACAGAACAGCTCCAGCAGTTTATCGTGCTTCACACACATCCTGCTTTCCAGGTTCTCCACAGGGTCGATCACCTGATGTTTCTTCAGGCCTGCTCTTGACAGGTGACGCTCCAGGTGAGTCTCACAGTAGGACTCCAGACACACCAGGCAGGACTTCAGGGCCTTCAGTCTGGTTCCAGTGCAGACGTCACAGGGAACTTCTCCTGGTTTGACTACTTGTCGCTCTGAGCTGCTGCTGCTGGCTTTCTGTTGAGCTGACTGTCTGAACTGAGCAGCCATCTCAGAGATGAAAGTGTTGACCTGCAGCTCAGGCTTTATGTTGAAAACCTTATTACAGTTGGGACACTGACTCTGGACATTTCTATCCCAGTGTTCAGAGATGCAGGCTTTACAGAAGTTGTGTCCACATGGTATGGCGACTGGATCAGTGAACACATCCAGACAGATGGAGCACAGCAACTGATCTTCAGTCAGCAGACAGCTGGCAGCAGACATGTCTCTCTGTGGATACAAAATGTTGGAAAAAACATTAAATATAGTTATATAGTTATAGTATAATTATTTGTTTAAAAATAATCAAACTATGAATAGTCCTGAATTCCGTACAAATAGTAACTGAGTGAAGAAGAGCCCGATGTGCAGTTCAGTGTTATCTATTGGAAATCACCAAGCCAAGAAAATAAGTGATAACATAGAGATCTTTTTCACAACAATAATAAATGAAAACAATATGATATTATATTATTGAACTTAAATGTAATTATTAATACATTAACAATGATTAACTTACACACATGAATTCAACATATTTATTGAAAGAAAACACACAAAACAGGACCATGACGGAGGGTCAAAAGGTGCATGTATTCAGGTACTGTACTTTTGTTTTATATTTTGTATTTATACCTCTCCACCAAAACTACAGCTGGACCTAATTCACTTTTCAATCCAATACATTAATTGTTGATAGTTAGTTTGTTACTTTGCAGATATTACAAAAATAAAATAATCAGCTAAATTATGATTTAATAAACCTCAGGGTAATTTACCAAGCAGTACAATAACATGTTCTACAAATTGATCCATCACTAATTATAATCCAATTATATAATATATTTAAAAGTTTTAAAAATATATTCTTTTCATTTTTTGACTGTTTCTTGTAGATGTCCACATTCTGGTATTTTATTTCAATAAATGATCAGAGTACTTCTTACCCTGTTAGTAAATACTGATGTCTGAGGTATTGATGTAAATGTATCCTCATAGTTATCACTAATTCCATCCTCCATACATCATTGTTCTTTACATTTGTAAATAACTTTAATCAAATTCAGTTTATCATTGCTCAGTTTGGTGTGCTTCTCTTTTGTTGGAGCCAACGAGCCGCTGGTCACGATGGTAACGAGCATTTAACGGCATCGCCCTATACAAACATGTTGGGGAACAAGTCCGACTGGTCTGCAGTGTAGCGTGTTAAAGGTCACCTATCATGCTATTTTTAGGCAATAGCATAGGTCTCAGATATATACAAATATATAAAAAACATGTCTATGAAGTGTTTTGCTCAAAATGCCAAAAAGATCACCCATTTTAGCCATGCCTCATATCCCTCTATTTCACTTCCTGTTTCAAAAGTGCTGATGTTATGCATAAAGCTTTAAAAAAGAGGGGGCGGAGCTTATGCCTGCTCATACGGGAGATTCTACCGGCAGATACTGCCGTGATGAAATGCCATATCATGGATCATTTCTGTAATAGTATGGAGCTCAAAGGCTTTCTCTCTTGCCAGTTATACCACAAGGTGAGTTCCTTTTTATTTCCTGCTTCTTCACACGCATGCTCTCCAGTACAGGTTAGCTCTGAGTGTTAGCGATGCTAATGTAAACACCGACCATATTACGTCCAAAACAGTCGGGCATTGTTTCTGATAGCAACGTTTCTGATAAGGCCGTGGGTCCACATTTCAGATATTACGTCATACCGGACGCAAATCTGGATCAGCTCCGTTGTAGCCCGTTTTTAGAGATTTGGGTACGGAGGAAAAGAGAGAGGGTTTTATTTTCTGACGCTGCGTGAGTTCCCCGACACACCGGGGACACATCTTTATGTATACAAGACATCAAAAAGTGCATTTTGCATGATAGGAGACCTTTAAAGTCTGAAAACGTTTCATTTAGCTCAGCTGGAGACTGGGGCAGATACGGAGAGTCAAGGAGTTCGCAAACTTTACTTTAGATTATTTTTGCAACGGGTTTTATTGTATTTACATAATTTATTGAGGCGGCCTCTCACTGCCTGCTGCCAGTCACTTTTATAGCTGTAGCATTTAGCTGCTTGTTAGTTATTGGAATAAAAGTACAAATATTTCCTAATAATAAATGAAAACAACGGTAAACTAATATTTTATATTGTTGCAGTCATTAAATCTAAAGCCTTGTTCCTTGTTTATATCAGCACTTGTGTAAAATCATAATAAAGTTGAATGGAAAACCATTAAAAACCCAATGATCCCTCCATGACTGTCACATTACACATTAATCAATATTATAATACTGCTACCCTGCTCATATGACATAGCTGCTTATATTGTTATTAAAGAGAAACTGTATTTAAAGCAGCCTGAGTACTTTTAATATTGACCCTAAGACATGTGTTATTATATAATGTAATGTATTTTGGTATGATTTCTATGTATTACTTGTTGTATTAAAGCATCTGAGGGAGAGTAAGTGTCAGAGTCAGCTTGGACAAAGAGGAAAAAGAGGAGAATCAGGATTGCAGAAAGAATATATGTAATATATAAGTTAAACATTTTCCCTGGCTGCGGCGCTGAGTGGCACTTCCTGTCTGAGCAGAGCTGAGGCTTTGAGTTCATACAGGAAACAGGTCCGGAAATGAGCCCAAGCTAATGCTAGCTGTGACGTTACTCTGTTTAAACTTCACTAGCCAGAGTTGAGTCACTGGGTTTGGTTTTAAAGCTGCTTTGTACTCAAGTCTAAATGTAAACCTTTTGATCTTAAAAGACACATGTATATATCCTAATAGTCAGTATATGTCTGAACAGACGTACCAGCCTCAGATTCTGATTAAACTAAACCTTGTTCAAATATTTAGTTAGTGATTGTGTCTGTAGTTTACTCACCACTGTTTGGCAGAGATTCTGCTTTGTTGTTGAGAGAAAGCTGCTGGATTCAGTCGAGTGTTTCTTTAGAGAGAAACAGAGAGACGTGCAGCTGTTCTGTCGCTCAGACAAACTTTCACTTTCATTTCTGGGAAGTTGAAGCTCTCCTCTTTCAGTGTTGCTCCACTTCTCAGTGACCCGTCACCAAGAGGGAGTGGAGGAGGATCGTTCAGATAATTTACTGAAAGAATAATAATTAAACCACATTGCAAACACCCAAGAAGCAAAAATCGTGCCATTAAATTATCCTAGTTTTTTTTGCTTACTTGCATTAGTGTGTCACATTTAACTGCAGTAGATGTTTTTTCACTTCTTCACACACTAGTAGTTTAATCTACAGTAATGCATCCTATTCTATAAGATAATCATATGTTTTACGGTCTGTCCTTACTCAACTTTTCACAGAGGTTTTTCATCTTTGTGACGATGTATTTTCAAACTGATCCGAGAAGTGTTTTGATGTTGTTTTATATAGCTTAAAAATGTATCAATTCTCTCAACACAGACACTAAATGATCGTATTACGGTTCAGTTTATCACAAACATTCAGGATCAACACGTTTGGAGACGCATGGAGGGGACGGGGATAGAAAAACTGAATCCTGGAAAGTTCTTCAAGTTAAAAAGTTAATATGTACCTCTGAGATGTAGTGTAGTAAAAGTATAAAGTAGCATATAATGAGAATAACGCATAGCCTTCCTTCATTTTGTCCTTGAGTAAAGGTACTTAGTTACAGTCACCATTGCCGATGTTGCATCTGAAAGTGCTCTCTTTGTCCTTCATCAAAAGTTTCAACAACCTCCAAGCTACATAAGTGGACATGTTTTCACGATCAGCCCTACAGTATGCAATTAATCTGAATCTGAACTTTAACGAACCTTGTGAGTCTTTGGAATGACGTTCTTTCCATGTTGCTACTATAATTATGTATTTATTTGTTTTTCAATTAAATCTATGCTTGATTCCTTGTCAGAGAAAACAATTTTTCTTCTGGTTTTGTCAAGTTGACTTTCAGCAGATTGGGGGGAAAACTGTTAGGAGGCAGGAGAAGAAGTGAAGTGGGGGGGGAAGATGGAGGCAGCAGCAGCTTTTCCTTCCCGCAGTGAAACTAACGCCTCATCGCTGGTAATGTCTTGTCACAGTTAATGTTCGCTGCAGTCTGCTGTCATTTAGCGGCGGGGGTGGAGGTTATTATCGGAGCCCTCCCACAATCCACCCGTCCAGAAATAGCCACCAAACAATTGAATCAAAATTAAGTTTTATTCTTCCCTACGCGGCTGCCATCGTCCTCCATCGCTTCCTGTTTTGAATCGGTTAACCTTTCTGTTCGGGGGCGTCGCGGCGGGGTCCTGCTCTTCGGATTAGCCGCTGATGCATTTATCAAGGGATGACAAATGAGCTGTCCTTCCAGATGCCTGATTACTTGACCTTTATTCCACAGGAGCTGGGCGGTTAGCAGGGATGGGAGGGGGGTCCTGATGGAGCTAAGTGGTGCCAGTCTTGTATTCGGCAGCCCGTGGTGAGGGGGAAACGCCTGGATGCAACGCCTCGGTGCCGACGTGAACACGAATTAAGAAAGAAGTTATTAAGATTGGCCGCCGCTGAGGCGAGGTAATTGAAAATCTCACTTTGCCCAGAAATAGGCAGAGACCCGGCACATCAGTTTCTATTTGAGGCAGAGAGGCTGATGAGTAACACACATTAAAGCCCAGGGAGGAAAATGGTCCTCTTAGTGGTCTCTGACTGGAGATCATTACATGAGAGGGACTGCGTCGCCCCCGAATGTGGTGGCGTTTTCTCTCTTTCTTCAGCCAGCTCATTTCTGGTTTCGTCGTGCAGCAGATTGTCATTTACTCCTCTGATTGTGTGTTTTCCACCGCTGTGTCCCTGCTCACAGCGAAGAGGCCTGCTAGTTATCATGGTACCACATCACAGATGGAGATTTGTCAGTCTGCGTCGATGAATAAAGGCTGCTTTTAAAGCTGAACCTGCACAACATAAAGAAACCTCGACTCACACACATAACGTTATACAAGAAAAACGTGAATTTTAAAGGTTGAATGATCATGAAAACTCGTCACTTTCTAAAAAAAGTTTTTATTTATTTATTTCCAGTCAGTTTTTCTATTGCAGGCAAATATAAAGGTGACTTCATCAAGATAAGCAAAGAGGCTAAGCACTGATCCGACAACAGAGAATATAAATTGAAGTCCAGAGAATTCATTAATTTACTTTTTGCAGTCTATTACATTACATGGGTTAGACGCTTTTATCCAAAGCGACTAACATACATTCAGTACTGTGGAAAGTCCCCACAGGAGCAATTTGGGGTGAAGCGTCTTGCCCAGGGACACAACGACATGCTGACTGCAGTGGGACTCGAACTTGCTATCCCGATTCGAAGTCCATCATACTCACCCCTGAGCCACAGCCTCCTATATTTAACTGCAAAGAAATGTTAAAAACAACTCTAAACTATATCTTAAATGTGGCTGCAGAAGAATAGACGGTCCGCTTCACAAACCTTTCCAGAGGACATTTAAAGCCGGAGTCTCTTCACATAAAGCGTTCAGTTTGTTGCTAAACTTTAGAAATGGAATTTAGGAGCTTCATCTGTAAACTAGCCAGGTTTCTGGTCAATACCTTTTCTTTTCTTTAAATATCGCTATGACATAAAACAGGTAGTATGTAAATATTATAGGTTTCTCGTCGGCTCGAGTGACTTTGGTCACTTTTCTCATCTGGCAATAAAACTTTCCAATTTGTCCGTCAACTAACTTGAGCAAGCGTCTTCACTTTTGAGTATTTTTTTAATCCTCTGGGTTCTGGAGAGCGAGGTCAGGACTTCATCAGGGGCCTCGGGGGCCCTCGGAGCCCCTCTCTCTCTGCAGGAGATGAGGGGATCAGCAGGGTGTGAAATAGCCGTAGTGATTGCTCCGAGGCCACGAGGCCTCCAGCCCATTCGCAGCCCTGTCAGCTCTCTAATGGAGCCGCGGAGATTGGAGACGAACCCCCATCACACTGTTAAAGGTACAGTCAACCATAAAGACAGAAAACTGGTGGAAAGTGAACACTAAGTTTCTTCAGAGTGTTGCATACAGTGTTAAAGTGCTAAACTTTAGTCTGCGACAGCATAGACGCCTGATTCGTCAATCACTTCCTGTGTTCTCCTTTAAGGAACAATCAGAAACAGACTCAGTATTTTTATCCAATTCATGTTTGGATTTATTGTTAATTAGGAGAAATATAACTTTACTTTCCCAGCTGCTGCGTTGGAGTATCTATACGTGTTTTAGCAGCATCTGAACTGACTGAAAAGGTGATGTTAGATTTGCATTAGCTAACAGACGATGTTAGCAGTGCTTTACCCGCTGAATGCTTGTTTGGTTAGGCTCTTTCAACAAGCTATGGACAGACGTCTGTTTGTTGGTGGTATTAAAGAGTAAGGACCCCAGCAGCATCTATCATATGTATGCTGATGACACTATTGTATATTCATGTGCTCCTTCTCTGGATATGGCCATTTCCAATTTAAAAACTGATTTTATCACGCTGCAGCATGCGCTTCTTGATTCCAAACTGCTTTTGAACAGTAAGAAAACCAAAGCAATGCTTTTTGCTCCCAAGTCAGCGTCCTCTTGCCTCTCCATTGACACCCTTGATGGTGTCTCTGTTGAGTTTGTCGATACCTACAAATATCTTGGCTTTTGGTTGGACAGTAATCTGAACTTCAAACACCATATTGAAGTTCTAACAAAGAAATTGAAATTCACTCTTGGCTTCCTTTACAGACTTAAATGTTGTTTTTCAACTTCATCCCGTAAAAGGTTGGTCTCTGGCTTATTCCTGTCCCAGTTGGACTACGGTGATACCATTTATAGATTTGCCTGTCCCAGTGTTTTGGCCAAACTTGACCCACTCTACCATGCTGCACTGCGTTATATATCAAATGCACCCTATAGGACTCATCATTGCACACTGTATAGCCTAACTGGATGGTCCTCACTCACTATGCGTAGGATGCAGCATTGTTTTTTATTAATGTATAAAGCCATTTTAGGTCAGCTTCCACTGTACATATGTGCCAGATTTGCTCAAATTTGTGACTCTTACAACCTCAGATCCAGTGCCTGGATACGGGTCCAGGTGCCTGGATACGGTTCCAGGTTCCTGCTGTGCGGACTGAGGCTGGAAAAAGGAGTCTCTTTTATTATGGTCCTTGGTCTTGGAATGACCTTCAATCACGCCTCAAACTGAGGGCACCTTACCACCAGCTGCTCTTACAGTAATAAGTAGTGCTTTTTTACTGTCCTAATGTGCACAATGTAGTAACTGCTTTTTCTCTGTATTTTATGTGTTTGTGTTATGTGTCACGTTGCTGCCTTCTTGGCCAGGTCAGCATTGTAAATGAGATTTTGTCTCAATGCTTTTTTATCTGGTTAAATAAAGGTTAAATAAAAAAATTAAAAAATCTGAATAGACTGAGGAGACGTGCAGCGTGTAGCAGGAAAAACAAAGTAGGTGGAGAGTCAACAGCAATCTGACCTGTTGTAAAAACCAGGGTACTATTGTTTAAATCATATGTGATTTACTGTGCAGATATGTATGCTGTAGCAGAAAAACAGTTTTTAAATATCAGACGTGAAAATGATCCCTATTTTATCTCACTCTCAGAAAGACGAGTAAAACCAGAATGTTGAATTATTTATTTAAAAGAGGTAGAAGTTGATGTGGATTGAACAGATGCGAATAACCAATAAAAACATGTATCTAACACTTAACCAAATATGAAGCAAAATTTGTAAAATATGTTCCTAAACGAGTTTCGCTCCAAATATAATTGAATATGCTAAAGACCATTATCATTTAAAAGCGTAGTAAACTGTACTTCACAGACAGGAAGTGAGATGGTGGACCGTAAAGTGGGCCAGGCATCTTTTTGATATGTGGAGTGTAAATATAGCCCTCCACCCTCCACCTAATTGTAGCTGTGTTGTTTTCATATTGTTGAATCCCAGATATGTATAATTCATCACGCAAATAATCTGGAACAAAACAAACTCTCCTCTGAGCTCCCAAGAGGCCGAGCGTCTAATGAGTACACCTCATAAAATATTCATACCTTTGCAAAATATTCTGTCATTTTCCCTGCAACACGCTCCAGCTACACAACATCCAATTACATGTAATAGCTTCTTGTAGGGCTGTGACTGCCTGTTGATCATTGTCTCTCATTGAGTGACTTTCTGTATTAATGGGAATAGTCAAAGATGATGCTCCTGTTGTTGTTGTTGTTGTGGTTAGGTCTTATTTTCTTGTGTTCAAAGTACAATGGGAGCCCATAGTTATGCTGCTATACGCTTAAACTGTCGGAGGACTTTCACCTTTCACCTGTCCCAAAAAGTTTAAATGTTACTAACTCAGCTTAACAGGAGTTTGTTGGGTAACACTTTATTTTGATAGTCCATAGTTAACACTCTATAAGTCATCAGTTGACATTCAACAACACTGTTTCAACAGAGAAGTAACATGCATTCAACTAAATGTCAGTAGAATATACATTAACCATTAGTTGATGATCAACAGATAAGCAACAAAAGTTTAGTTGACTATTACATTAACCATTAGTTGATGATCAACAGATAAGCAACTAAACTTTAGTTGACTATTACATTAAGCATTAGTTAATGATCATATGTGTTCTGTTGATAGGTTATAGACTTTCTACTGTTCTCAACTGTTTTTCACTTTAATTGGATAGTCCTAACACATGCCTACAAACGCTTAGTGGAGAACCTACTAAAAGTATACTAATAGTCAACTCTAGATTAGTTGACGATCAACAGATAGTCAACTGAACTCTAAAGTTGCTTATCTGTTGATCATCAACCAATGCTTAATGTAATATTCAACTAAACTCTAAAGTTGCTTATCTGTTGATCATCAACTAATGCTTAATGTAATAGTCAA
>CALSBZ010037420.1:7006-18564 GCA_943591055.1 Gobionotothen gibberifrons | reverse complement strand
TCTCTCTCTCTCTCTCTCTCTCTCTCTCTCTCTCTCTCTCTCTCTCTCTCTCTCTCTCTCTCTCTCTCTCTCTCTCTCTCTCTCTCTCACTGCACTCCTGACTACGTGCATACAAGTGACAGTTAACTGTGTTGTTTGTAGCATTTGTTATGACCTTTTGTTGTGTTTTTGACCTGTGGGACGGATGATGGCAAAAGAAAGTGAGTCATATAAAATAAATAAGCCGTGCTGTTTTGCAGGTGATTGACGAAGAAGTGAGTCAGAAATACAAACAATAAAACAAAGCATTACGTGATGATTAACGGAAACTCCTGGCAGAAGATTTCACACAACTGTTCACCCTTTATGTTTCTACAAGTCTAAATATAGAGAAGGCTGTGTGACCTTTTACCTTTACAGCACTGAACGTCCTGCAGAGAGAAATCAGTGATGAGACCTTCCTTCCTCCCATCAGACGCTGAGAATAAGGAGGGAAATGTCCCTTTTCCTGTGCTGATGTGTCCCTGACTCTCACACACACACACGCACACGCACACGCACACGCACACGCACACGCACACGCACACGCACACACACACACACACACACACACACACACACACAGAGCGGTGGGAGGTCAGTGAAACAGAACTGCTGACTACTTTTGTTCGCGGTCGCTCAGCCTGACACTCAATTGTGTCTCTAATACTACTTATACTACTAACACCACTACTACTCACACAACTACTTATACTACTACTAGTATAGCTACTACTACTGCTACTACAACAACTGCAACTGCTACTACTACTTCTACTACTACTACTACTACTACTACTACTACTACTACTACTACTACTACTACTACTACTACTACTACTACCTGTACTTTCAGCTACAGAAACCATTCAACTTTTACATTATTCAGCAATTTTAGGACGTATACACTTTGTTGTTTATACCTTTTTTAACTTTTCTTTGAAATATCAAGCTTCATCACTATTTTTCCTACTCTTCCAGTTTAACATTTCACTTTCAAGTTTTCAACAAAGTCAGTGCAATACATTTCAACTTTTGATACAAATAATTTCACTTTTCTGCATTTCTCCGCTAAGTTCAGCAGCACACTTACTTGGTTTCTGCCGTTAAAAGCAGCTGCAGACACCATGCAAATAATACAATATTTAGCTTTTTATGCATTTTCAGTTAAATTCAGAAACACATTTACACAGCTTTCAGCATTCACACGCATTTTCAGCAGGAAATGCATTTTCTAGTTTGTTGTTGTTACAAGTATTGTTTGGGGCTTTTTTTTCATCATGGTGCTGGTTGGTTTGAGTAAATATCAGTGGATGTTCAACTTTGGTGTGTTTAAATTCCCCTTCTAGGCAAAGTGGCTGGACCCCTGGGTTCGTCCTGTTTGTTTTTTTCCTTTTAGCTTCACAGTAAACTTGGTTGGAGCATTTGCTCGGTACCCGGCCGTGGCTGTGGAAAAGGTTGCTCTTTTATGGTGGATTTTGGACTAGGGGTGAGTTAATGTTTGGCTAGTTCTGCATATTAATCATATGCACAATTAGATAAAAAAGGAGAAATTGAATTTAACGAATTTAAAGAATTCACTTTATTTGTTATATTATTCTAAATAGAGATGTCCCGATCCGATCACGTGATCGGGGATCGGCGCCGATCACGTGATTTTCACAAGATCGGAATCGGGAGAAAAAAATCGGGGATCGGATTTTATTATTTTTTTTTTTACTTTTTTATTTTTTATAAATGTATTTAATGTTACAAAACAAAAATGACCATGTTCAAGTCTTAAAGTCATCCTGAGGCCTTAGTTTTGGTTTCAAATTACACAACATCATGTATGTGTTGCTTCTTTGGGGCTTGTTTTCATAGACCTGGTTGCTTATTTCTCTCAAATCTGGCAACAGAGTGGGCGCAGTGTCTAATAGTAGCAGTAAGCTAACGAGCACTGATAAGCTTTATTTTGTTTTGATCCAATGCTGCACAACTGAACTGATCCAATGCTGCTGTGAAACAAAGAAGCTATATCCATGTTGGATAGAATAGGTAGTTGGGTACTGTCATTTAAATAAAAAAATAACCTTAAGGGACGACTTGAATGCTTTTTTCCTTTTTTTTCTCTTAATACATTGCATAAAGATCGGATCGGGAAAAATCGGTATCGGCAAATTGTCAAAATCAAATGATCGGAATCGGATCGGGAGCAAAGAAAGGTGATCGGGACATCCCTAATTCTAAAGTAATCTTGGGTAGGAAATGCACACTTCTGTTCTTTGTCTGTATATAGATACACACAGCAACTAGTTGGCTGCAAAGAAACAAACAACTGTCGGTTACAGAGAGATGATTTGGAGCAATTCATTGTTCAGGTCAGGTAGATAAAAGCACACAGTAATATTCTCTTTTGATAGGAAGGTCAGGGAAAAGTCCTGCCTTTGCTTCTTGTGTAAATATGCTTTATTTTAAATAACTTGTCCAAATAGCATCTACGTTGACAGAAAAGGGTGTACAGTATGTTGTCTGTCTTCTGTTGACAGAGTTCAACAGAAGGATGCTCAAAATGTTATGCTTATTTCAACCAAAATGTGTCTATTTATACATTTTTATTGTTTAACGTTTATTTTGTTACTACATTAAAGTCAAGTGAAGACAAAACAATCATATTTGCCTTTTTAGCTTTTGTGTGTGGTTTTCTGACAGATATTAGACGCATTCCAGGCCCTAAACTTGGGTTCTGAAAAGTAAATCCAGTGCGCCACGGTGTCTTTAACTTGCATCTAACAGCCAGCCTTGTCTCATTTAATAACTAAATAACATATTTGATACGTTTTCCTGATGAGTTCATGGTCTCAATTACTGTTTTCAATTCTTCTTCAATAAAACATGCTGTTATTCTTCTGAACCATAGTAGTATTTAGATTACATTTGATAATACAAAATCAAGGTTATTGTACTTTACCTACGTTTTTTTAATTTTATTGTATTTCATTCTACACTTCATTTTATAACTTCATTTTATAACTTCTTAACTTTCATTATTCCAGAGATATATCCCATAATTCATCACGTTTTTAACATGGAAGTCAATAAAGAAACTCTTCAGACTTGAAAAATCTTCATGCGATTTCAACTGCTAACTGTTCCTTCATACTTTCACTCAGAAACCTCATTCCAACTTTAAAATGTTACACATCCTTCTGACATTGTCCGTATTACACAACTTTTAAATCAGATTCATACCTTTTGAGATATTTAACTTAGTTTGGAGCTTGGTAAAGAGGCCTTCTTCAGATTTTAACATTAGTGTGTATTGCGCAGCTTGTTAAGGGTTAGAGTGCGTGATGTCACAGCTAGGGTGGAGGAGGGCTGGAAATGTGCAGGAAAACATCTCTTAATAAAAATTAAGCAAAACAATTACACAAAATGCCTCTTGAGGGCATGAAGTGACAAAGACTTTCAACACGTCTCCATTAGAGCCCATTGTAAATTCAGCCTGATCTTTCCTCACAGCACCAGCCTTTAGTTAGTCTGCCAAAAAAGCCACATTATTGACCCGAAAGTACACAAAAATATGACTGAGACGCTCCTCAGGGTCCTGACGTGCTTCACAAGTTGACATTTCCCCGATAGCTGCTACGGTTCTTCAACAAAACGTTCGAATGTAAGAGGTTTATCTCTCATTTAGAACAATGGAAAGGCTCTGCTTTCACTGCACATCACCATGGAAACCTTTGATCTCTGGCCTCACACACAGGTGTTTGATAACATCGTCACCATGGTAACCTTTGATCTCTGGGCTCACACACAGGTGTTTGATAATGTCGTAACGTCAAACACAAACACACAGGCTGGAGTATAACAGACTGTCTCACCCTATTATTTTCTGTCTGATGGAGACCTGACTTCAACATGTTCCCCATAGTTTATACATTATTGGTGACTTATGGTTTTAGTTAAAAAGTTTGAAGTTAAAATATTCTGTGATTTGTCGCCAAATTTCACCTTCGCTCTATGCTAGGCAATCCCTCGCCATGGAACACGATGTCGCTGTAACTCCAATGGACACGGTCCGATCGTCCCCCAATCTTCACCTGTACATCACCTCTCAACCCTGTCTCCTAAAAATTACGTTCCCACAGAACTAAACTGCATTCTCAATTACGTTTAGCTGGAAAAGTATTTTCTCCCACGTTACGTTTGTTATGAACGTATCTCAAATACGTTTATTTTCTACATATCTTCTAGAAACTGATTTTTTCCCACGTTACGTTTGTTATAAACGTATCTCAAATACGTTTATTTTCTACATATCTTCTAGAAACATATTTTCTCCCATGTTACGTTAGTTACGTTTATTTTCTACATATCTTTGCCATTTATTGTCTTGCTTATAATAATGATAATAGTCATTTATAAATATCATTTTAGAGCACACCTTTGAAATCGAGAATCGGGCTAGATATATGGTTAAATTAAAATCAGTAGGCGAGGCTGTAATTTCGCCAGCTGTTACTCTCATGAGCGAGGCAGAAAATAATAGTTTTAACATGCCAAAAAGCTGCTGTTTCGTTTATTGCACCTCAAACATTAAAACAAATCCAGAGTTACGTGTTTCTGTACTTCCTCTAAGAAGAAAGGACAGTAACAGAAGAGCTCTGTGGCTTCAGGCTTGATCGCCGTTCAAATTACAGCGTTGATTTCCCCAAAAGTGGGCAGGGCTGTCAAAACCATTCTATTTATTCTAACGTAAATGACATGCCAGTGTTTTATCTTTTTATTTATTTGTTTTTATTTTAAATCGTATAATGTCAGACTTTTTTTGCCGACTGTGAGGAAAATAAATGGGGCTTAGAGCCTCAAAATACTGAAATCTGTATTTATTTAAATCTTGTCCTTCTAATTTGTTATTCTTTTCTAAATAACACACTGTTATTTACTCAACAATAATAACACACAATTATCCTTGTTTTTATTTATTCTATAATCTTGGGCTTTTTAGCCGTAAATAAAGTCACCGGAAACAGACGGGACATTTCGAGATTTAGGATGGCCGAAGACACTACACTACCCATAATCCCCATCTATCGTTTTGGACTACAGTCACGTTGACAAACCCCGTGATTAATCTTCAAGCTCTGGGATTGGATGTTGGAGTGGCAGTGCGCCAAGGTTACGCCGAGCGTCAAACTCTTTGAAATGGAACAAAACCACGGCAGACTATTCAAAACTGGACTCGAACGCTCCCCAAGAACTACACATGCTGGCTATTGTGTTTCGCAACATGTTCTCTATGTACGTCTCTACTGGGAATTGTAGTTTTAAAAGACGTTTTCGTTTTTTCACAAAATTAGAAGTTGACAGTATTAAAGTGTGTACAGCTCTGGAGTTTTAGGCGATAGGAAACAAATTGGTGTGTACAAATTTAAAACATGTAATTACTAAATGGGTGAAAATCGCTTGTATCCATAATGGGCAGCATTAATATATACCCACATGACAGCTCATTGTTACTTTGTAATTCTACTCCACTACAATTCAGAGGTTAATCTGGTATTTTTACTCCACTAAATTTATTTTAGTTACTTTGCAGATTCTGATTAATGGTGTGAAATATAAACAACCCTTAAATCAGACTTTAGTTACACCTGAGTAAAATTCAGGGAAGGTGATTGTCAAGTGCCAACAATCAAGAGAGATATTTGATAGTTGGTGCTTGAGAAGACTAAACATTTATCTGCAGATCTCTATAAGGTATATTAATTACTCGTTATTCTCTACTAATAGTTAATAAAAACTGTAAATAATTGCTATTTTGCACATCCCTTTCAAGATTTCAAGATTTTCTAAGGTGTATTGACATATCATATACACAACTACCGTGTAGTTATGCAATGAATGAAAATCTTGGGTCACAGGTTCCTCAACAGGTTATGTGTGTATACCTCCACCATTAAACTGTCATATTCTGCACATTTCTTATACTATCTACATACATAAGAGTATAATTCATGTGTATAATATCAGTTCAAATAAGTGCTTCAACATAGTTAACATTATAGGAAAGCAATATATTAGACGTTAAGTACTTTGTCAGGCTTAATATTTATCTGTAGATTGATACCCCCAAAGCTTTTTTCTTATTTGAAAGAAGACCTTAACCTAAAGTATTCTTTAATGTGTTAATAAAGGTTAATTCGTTTGTCTGTTTTGCACATCCTCATATTAATATCTTTGTACATCCAGCACTAAACTGTTTTATTGTAGAGATCACTTACAGTATCTTCTTGATTTTTTATATTCTATATTTCTATCATTGACCTTCTACTTTACCCCTATGAAAGTATGTACTCTTAATATGTTTTTCATCAAATAACATTATTCAACAAAAAGAAAATATTCAACAAAAATAATTCAATAACGTGTTTTAACCACTAGGCGGTGCACACAAGGTACACACAGCATACTAATAATAACTTTGTATTATTAGTGTAGGACACTTATGTATAACATCTGAAGATGTGTAGTTGTATTCATGTTTTTACATAATTTTACAGGATATTGCTATACTATTTCTCATGTTTTACTTCTACACATTAATATCTGATTTGTAAAACATCACAGACAGAAAGGTATATCCGTCATTTAATGGTAAGCTATTGAAATTGTGATTCCATAGATGTGTCTCCCATCACTCAAATCCCCTGACAATTCTCTCAACTCAGTATTTACATTCTTATATTCAAAGAAAAGTCCTTTTCTATCAGCTGTGCACCGTTATGGTGTAAATATAACCTATCTACCAATTGGATCAAATATAAAAGTCAGCCGAATTACTATTAATACTGCAAGGAGACGTATTTTGTGAAAAGAAATGTAAGATGTTGTTTAATTGTTGATATATTTATCGGTCAGCCTCCAGGTAACACTGCTGCAACTGATCATTTGTTCAAGATAAAGGATCCGATTTTAGGAAATTGTCACATTTGAAGTTAGATCAAATATGAAAACTGCCGGTTTGTTTTTTTAACTTTTTTTCAGCTCAACGCATTAAACACTACGTTGCCTTTCTCAAGTCACTGGGTAGAAGTCAGAATAAGTCAGAAGTCACCGGTCAGCCTCCAGGTAACACTGCTGCAACTGATCATTTGTTCAAGATAAAGGATCCGATTTTAGGAAATTGTCACATTTTAAGTTAGATCAAATATGAAAACTGCCGGTTTGTTTTTTAACTTTTTTTCAGATAAACGCATTGAACACTACGTTGCCTTTCTCAAGTCACTGGGCAGAAGTCAGAATAAGTCAGAAGTCACCGGTCATCCTTCAGGTAACACTGCTGCAACTGATCATTTGTTCAAGATAAAGGATCCGATTTTAGGAAATTGTCACATTTGAAGTTAGATCAAATATGCAAACTGCCGGTTACTTTTTTTACTTTTATTCAGATAAACGCATTGAACACTACGTTGCCTTTCTCAAGTCACTGGGTAGAAGTCAGAATAAGTCAGAAGTCACCGGTCAGCCTTCAGGTAACACTGCTGCAACTGATCATTTGTTCAAGATAAAGGATCCGATTTTAGGAAATTGTCACATTTGAAGTTAGATCAAATATGAAAACTGCCGGTTTGTTTTTTAACTTTTTTTCAGATAAACGCATTGAACACTACGTTGCCTTTCTCGAGTCACTGGGCAGAAGTTCTCAAACTATGTTTATTAACAAATGTTGCTACTTTTTCCAGGTACTTTTAATATTGCTAAAATTGGAAAAGTGACTCAGTCCTCAATTGCTTTCAATGGCAATCCTGAAAGGGCCGTTGATGGAAATCTTGCCAGCGTAGATTACCAGGACTCCTGTACCCACACTAGAAAATTCATGGTGGAGACTGGACCTTCAAAAGACATATAGGATCAACACTGTCACCATCACCAACAGGAAAGATTGTTGCTCCGATAGGATCAATGGTGCTGAGATCCGTGTTGGAAATTCCCTCAATGCCAAGGGCAAACCTAATCCCATGTAAATACTCTTGCAGTATATATTTTATAACACAGTGGAATGATTCAGTTTCTTGAAAATAACAGTTTGGGAGATCTATGCAAAGATTTCCTCTTTTAACAGTTTTTCTTTTAGTTCTGTTATATTTTCTTTTTCCTTAGATGTGCTGTTATCTCATCCATCGAAGCTGGGACCTCCAAAACGTTTGAGTGCAATGGAATGGAAGGCCAGTATGTAACCATTGTGATTCGTGGAAGAAAAGAATACCCGACACTCTGTGAGGTGGAAGTAACTGGGACAGAAGCGAAATAAATGGAATATATTTTCGTCTGAATGTGGAATAATTACTCATAGTCAAGTCCACTACATTTTTTAAGTTTCTGCTTCTTTTCCGAAACAAAAATATGTAATCTTGCCTAAATGCTTAATGACTGTTTTAGCAACATTTATTTAATGTCAACTCAACACATTGTAAGGTCATTATTGTTGCTTTCGTCCCAGGAAGTTAACATCCCCTACGCCTGGATTTACACGTTTTGATGTTGTTGAACAGTTTTCCTGTCATCATTTTGATGAACTTTTCTGTATAACATTAAACGGTCTGCATTGATATAGTGATTTATCTTGTCTGTCTTTGTTCTCAAAGCACTTTGAAACACAAGCCATCATTCACACTCGGTAATCTGCTCATCAGGATTGTGTTACTTAACATGCACATCCACACAAGGTATAACTTACAGTTGCGGTCAAAAGTTTAAACACACTTGTAAAGCACATGTATGTCATGGCATTCTTGAGTTTCCAATGATTTGGAACTCTTACTTTTCTGAGACTGGAGCATATACTTTGTCGCAAAGAAAAAGTCATGAAGTTTGGATCTTATAATAATTTATCATGGGTCTTCCGAAAATGTGATCAAATCTTCTGTACCCAGTGGGAACAACCCAATTTTGGGGGGAAATCAGACATGGAATGTTCTAAAAGGTTGTCCATCAGAAATGATATCTAGGACCTACAAGGATCACAACCTGGGTGGACAACCCGGTCAACTAGCTACTGGAAAGCTACAGTGAGGGTCCAAACAATGCAACCTCTATATGAAAACAAGTCAAAAATTCTGTCTGGATCAAACGCCATCATTCTCTTTCTGATTGAATATCTCTGAAAGTTCATAGTAAAGACAAACTGAGCCAACCTATCGGCACATGAAGCACTGATGGCAGGTGCATGTGTTGGAAGGAGAGCAGATGACATAACACATAATCCAAGATGGTCGCAGCGTGAGTAAGCGCATCTCAAGCGTGTCTGTTTGTCGCTTTTAAATTAGCTCTTTAAAGCTTATGTCATTGATCCACATGATCTGAACCGATGAACATTTGAATAACTTAAAATACATATTAAAGGGGCTCACTACGGTCTCTGGATTAGTGTATTTTTTGCATTTGCAACTATGGAGGGAAACATGTCTCTGCAAACTTTGTGGGACGCGATTCAGCAAATTAAGACCGACATGCTGACTCACATTGACTCAAAAATGGATCCCATTCAAAGTAGCTTGAGCAGGATACACAATTCCCTGTCTAGTTTGGGAGACCAGGTCAATTTGTTAGAGCAGCGTGTCGGGGCGAATGAGGACAATGTACACGAGTGTGTCGCTCGAGTCAAGCAGCTTGAGAAAGACAACTCCTTCCTAATGTCTAAAGTTGATGACTTGGAGAACCGGAGCCGACGTTCTAACCTTCGCTTCGTAGGAATCCAGGAGTCCGGTGAAGGCAGTGACATTATTGGCTTCATGTCTCGGCTCATCCCGCAGCTCCTGGGGCCAGATGCCTTCCCTACCCTGCCGATCATTGACAGGGCACACCGCTCACCGACTGCCAGGCAAAACTCCCGTGCCAGCCCGCGGGCCATCATGATCGAGCTGCTGAACTTCCAGGACAAAGTGAAAATCCTTCGTCTTGCCAGGGAGAAAAAGTCTCTGGACTACAACGGTAAACACATCAGCATATATCCCGATTTCAGTCCCGAGCTTACCAGAAGACGCCGGAGCTTCGATCCAGTCAAACGCAAGCTCTGTGAACTCAACATGAAGTACTTTCTCCTCTACCCGTGCACCCTCTGCATTGTTGTTGACGCGGAGGCAATCTTCATGTCTACCTCAAACTCTCCTGGGTGACGAACATCCCCAGAGATGAGGCTGCTGCTAATGGTAGCATGCAGAGTGGTAGCATGTTGATCCACTTCGATGGTGCAGCTAAGTGACTTTCTCCTCGGTTTCCTCTCTTCTCTTCTCTTGTTTTTTATTTTTCTCATCTTCTCTAAAAACAGAGACCTGTTTACGTGACGTGTCATGACTGCTGAGATGTTGTTGACACTCTCTTTTGTGTTTATTATAACTTAATATAACAGGTGGGCACCCGCCTGGCTCTTTCAGTTGCGTGGTTTGTTTACATTTTACAGTGACGTTGATGTCACTTCTTCTTTGGCACGTTAGAGGCCTCTACTATTGCAATACTGCCCCGAGTGGCTGTTATTGTTAAATAATGTTTGTATTAGTTCGGATGAATTTCTTTGAGCTACGACTTCTTTATCCTCTTCGTAATGCAGACTGAGCTCTGTGTAATTATTTATTATGTTTATGTTTAAGTTTACTCATGGTAATGCTCTGGGATTTGGTGTCCAGGGCTGCTGGGCCTTCTTAAAGGTTGTTTTGTGTTTTTCTGTCTTTTTCTTTTTGTGTTTGAATGTTTTGTATGTCTGTTTTACATTAATGGTTGAATCTAGCAATCTTTACAATCATGAATCATATTTATGTGTAACAAGTGACAGGAACAATATTTGCTATTATTTCCAGACTGGATTAATTAAAGGGTATACAAATCATTCATTTGAATATCAGGAGTCTATTGCCCAAAATTGATTTACTTCGGATATGGGTTGTTCTACATAAACCTAAAATCATCACGCTCTCTGAAACTTGGCTTAATAGTAACATTTCCGATAGTGAACTACAAATCACACCTTCTTCACCTGCAGAGTCTTTTAACCACATAATTGACACTATCAACTCCATTTCCTGCGGAAATGAAATAATCTTGCTTGGTGATTTCAACAAAAATTGGTTGGATAAATCATCTGATAGAGAGAAAAAACTGTTCAGTAGTCTAAATGTTAAATAGCTAATTAATGAGCCAACTCGTATCACTCTTAGAACCCAATCTCTGCTTGACTGGATACTGGTGTCACATCCTGACAGAATCTTAAAAGCTGGTGTCATGTCGGATTGCTTTAGCGATCATTCAATTGTTTATTGCGTATGGAAAATCAAATTAATTAAACTACCTCCAAAACTAGTCAAAATCAGACAATATAAAAAATGGAATGTTGATTTATTTATTAATCAGTTCTCAACGCTAACTTTTAAAAGTTACAAAAGGTACAAACTATGAAGACCACTGAGACAAATGTAACATTTGTGATATTGGGCTATATAAATAAAATTGATTGATTGATTGATTGATTGATTGATTGATTGATTGATTGATTGATTGATTGA
>CALSBZ010037416.1:104600-119437 GCA_943591055.1 Gobionotothen gibberifrons | reverse complement strand
AACATTTGTGATATTGGGCTATATAAATAAACATTGATTGATTGATTGATTGATTGATTGATTGATTGATTGATTGATTGATTGATTGATTGATTGAATGTATTGTATGGCATTCAGCTAAAGGATGCATGCTGGTACAAAAGGTACATGAGGTGTCATTGTTAGTGGAGGAAATGTAGCTTTTAACAGGAGATGTGTCTTCTTTGGGTTTCTCTGCATGGCTGTCTGACACTATAGCCACTGTGGTAGCAAAACTGCTTCCCTTGCACTTATTTCGACTTAAATCAGCAGGAGTTGTAATGAAAGTCTTCTAGCTTGTCTTTCAATAAATACAACAAGGTCATGCAATCTTGCTCTTTGATGGCTCCGATCCAGAATATCACAAGCTGCTGTTTTCCACTTCTCCCTTAGTTTGTAAGGTAGCTTTGAAAGAATGAGCCGTAGGTTGGATGGCAGGTCCAGCTCCTCCATGTCCTGCAGATCCCTCATTGCATTACAGCAGCCTCTCAGAAAAAGTGCATAACAGTGCAGTGACTTTCCATCCTCTGCCTTTATCAAAGTCAAAGTCAGCTTTATTGTCAAGAATTCTACATGTTGTACATCCAGAAATATCGTTTCTCGAGGTCCTACAGTGTGACATATATACATCAAACAGAACTAACAAAAAGGGCCTAGATAACCGGGGTATACAGTTAAAATGTTAATAATATGTTAAAGTGTTAAGCGGAGATGGCAGAAAAATTGACTGGTGCTGGATGAGGGAGGGTGTGTGTGTGTGTGTGTGGGGGGGGAGGGGGTTTAGGTTTAGAGTCCAGGACCATTTGGGGCAGGGGAGAAAGGTCGGGGGCAGGGTGGAGAGTTCAGGGGAGAGATGTCAGAGGGGGGGGAGAGAGGGAGGTAGGGAGGGGAGAGAGTTCAGCATCCTGACCGCCTGGTGGAGGAAGCTGTTCCCCAGCCTGACGGTGCCCGAGCTGAGGCTGCGGAACTTTCTTCCTGAAGGCAGGGGGCTGAAGAGGCTGTTGGAGGGGTGGGTGGAGTCACCCACAATTCTGAGTGCTTTGCGGGTGAGGCGGGTGTTATATATGTCCTGTAGTGAGGGGAGCGAGACACCGATGATCCTCTGGGCAGAGTTCACAATGCGCTGCAGCTTCCGAACCACAGCGTGATGCAGCTGCTGAGGATGCTCTCGGTGGCGCCTCGATAAAAGGACAGCACGATGGGGGGTGATGCTCCGGCTCGCTTGAGCTTCCGGATGAAGTACAGGCGCTGCTGGGCTTTCCTCGCTAGTGCGGTGGTGTTGATTTTCCAGGTGAGGTCATTAGTGATGGTCACTCCAAGGAATTTGGTGCTGGTCACCTGCGTCACAGCAGCGCCGTTGATGGTCAGGGGGAGAGGGGGTCGACGGTGGGTTCTCCTGAAGTCAACAACTATCTCCTTTGTTTTCTCCAGGTTGAGGAAGAGGTTGTTATTTTGGCACCACAGGGCCAGCTGGTTCACTTCCTTCCTGTAGTTAGTCTCATCGTTGTTACTGATGAGACCCACCACAGTAGTGTCGTCTGCAAACTTCACGATGTGGTTGGTGCTGAAGATGGGTTTGCAGTCGTGGGTCAGCAGAGTGAAGAGAAGGGGGCTGAGCACACATCCTTGGGGGGCCCCCGTACTCAGTATGAGGGTGTTTGAGGTGTTATTGTTGACCCGTACAGCTTGTGGTCTCTCTGTGAGGAAGTCCAGCAACCAGTTACAGAGAGAGGGGCTGAGGCCTATATATGAGGCTTATAGTGTTCCAGTTGAGAGATTTTCCCATATATTAGGGGTGTAACGGTATACGTACCCGTACCGAATCCCTTCGGTTCGGTACACATGTGTACCGAAGTGTACCGAACGAATATAACGTTAAACGTAAAAAATTGAGAACATGAACAACTTCTTGGAAGTAATCTCAGGTGCTGCGTCGCAGCATTCAGAGTAGCATGTTCCTGCAGCCCATGCTCCGGGCGGGGCTGCAGGAACGCAGCGTTCAGTGCAATTTCAACGCGTCATAGAGCGACCAAGTCATTTCATTGGACGAGAGGCATACTATGAGAGCTGGTCACAGGGATGTGTTCAAATTTAGTAAGTAATTTGAGGAACTGTCGAAATGGCGAACGCAGATAAAGTTGAGCTCGAAAATCCTCCAGCATCATTGAAGTCTCCGGTTTGGGAACATTTTGGTTTCACAGTTACGTACAAGGATGACGGACAAAGACAGGTGGACCGAACCAAAGCTGTTTGTCGGCATTGTTCAACTAAAA
This sequence comes from Gobionotothen gibberifrons, assembly GCA_943591055.1. Classification (NCBI taxonomy): domain Eukaryota; kingdom Metazoa; phylum Chordata; class Actinopteri; order Perciformes; family Nototheniidae; genus Gobionotothen; species Gobionotothen gibberifrons. The sequence goes on along the minus strand of CALSBZ010037416.1, from coordinate 117,146 downwards.
TTGGTTACGCGGCTGGCAATACATCAAACATGCACACTCATTTGAAAAGGCATCACCCGAACGTGAATATCACCGGTACCAAAAGAAAAAAGACTGAAGTGCAAACCCAACTCCCGCAAGCATTTAAGCCTTCACCACGCGCAAAAAGTTCAGACCGAGCCAAAGCTATTACAAACGCCAAATATCCTTATGTTGCCATGTTAGCAAAGCGCTACCTGGCTGTATCTGCTACCTCTGTCCCTAGCGAGAGGGTGTTCTCCACAGCAGGAGACATTGTTAGTGCCAGCAGATCTGCCCTTTCGGCAAGCAATGTGGACAAGTTCATTTTTCTTTAAAAAAACATGAAAACACAATGACAAGCAAGTCATAATGTCAAGCTGGCTGCTTAGGTACTAGTACAGTACAGTTAAAATACAGATTATTTCAGTTCATCGAAATGCTGCACCTTAATGTTTATTTTTTTATATTTTGTATTTATTTGAGTGAATATTCACAGTTTAATAATAATCAAAAACCCAAAACTAATAGTTTGTTTTTTGAGTACTAGTACAGTAAAGTTCAAATACAGATTATTTCAGTTCATCGAAATGCTGCACCTTAATGTTTATTTTATTATATTTTGTATTTATTTGAGTGAATACATTATTCACAGTTGAATAATAATTTTTAAAAAACTAAAAATATTTTATCTTTTGTGATAATTGTTTCTGCTGTACCGAAAACGTACCGAACCGAACCGTGACCTAAAAACCGAGGTACGTACCGAACCGAAATGTTTGTGAACCGTTACACCCCTACCATATATGCATTTGCTATCTTGAGTTCATCTCCAAAATGCACCTTTAGCAGTCCACTATTAGCATCCATATGAAGGCAGATTCTCACCAGTTCTCAGCAGGATCCTGAAATATATTGTTCCAGGTAATATTGGTAATACAGTTATTGTATCGTATCGTTGGCAAAGTATCGAGATGCGCATCGTATCGGCCTCAGTGATGGAGATGCACCCTATCATACATGCATTCATATCAAATAGGTTGGACTACTGTAATGGACTCTTCACTGGTCTTCCAAAAAAGTCAATAGAAAAGCTTCAACTCATCCAGAACTCCGCCGCCAGGCTTTTAACAAAAACCAGAAAAAGAGAGCACATTACTCCTGTTTTATCTGAACTACATTGGCTGCCAGTGTCTTTTAAAATAGATTTTAAAATGATTGTTACTATTTTTTTAAAGCTCTTAATGGTTTGGCACCCACTTATCTCACAGAGTTACTCTCGTTTTATGTCCCTGGACGAGCCCTGAGGTCCTCTTCAGCCGCTTTTATCCACTATGCCCCCAAACTGTGGAACACCCTACCAGGACATATCAGAGAGGCCAACTCGGTGGACATTTTTAAACGCCAGCTAAAGACACATCTTTTTAGATTCACTTTTTATTAGCAACCCCCCACTTTAAATGTTCTTTTAGTCTTTATTATTCACCTACCTTTCTATTGTTTTATAGGTCTTAATCTTTTTATTTTGTACTTCTGTTGTACCTATATGTTCACTTTGTTTTTATGGGGTTTTATATTTTATATTGTTGCATCGACTCAGTTGTCTTGTGTCTTACCTGTCAGAGAGAAACCATTGTTTGTTTTGTTTTATGTTTGTTGTCATAAGTTTTACCTCCGCTCCTTCGATGATGTGATATGAAGGATAAGTGCGAGTCGGTGTCTTTCCTGCATACGGCAGTTTAAACTGTATTTCCTTTATCCTGTAATATGACTTGATAGCTTTAAACTCCACACACTGAGCTCTGATTGGTCAGCCAGCGGTGCATTCACTGAGTTGATCTCTTATCTGAAACATTACCTGCTCCGGAGCAGGTTGGGTGTTCAGTATAAGTTACCATGGAGATCTACCCCGGTAAGTAGCGAACCAGCGTCGTAGGACCGGAAACCCAGAGTTAATCCTGAAGTTACCTCGCTAACCAAAAATCCTGCTTCGTAGTACAGGGCACTGGTCCTCCAGGCTAAAAAGGATAAACAAAAAGACATGACCAAATAGAGCGCTAAATCCTAACTACAGATAACTGACTGCTGCAGTGTCAGGCAGCAGAAGGTGTCGGAGTGTGAATCCTTCTTCTTCTTTTGATTTAATGGCGGTTGGCAAACAGCTATTGGGTGCATTTCTACCTTCCGGAATGGAGTGTGGATCAGCACGGTATAGCACTATATTTCCTGTCCTTTTTAAAAACCTGAATATCGCCCTGTACGCTACATCCCCTGAACTTCTTTTTAAAATCTCTATTATATTTAACTCTGTTTGATTACTGTTCAGTGTTTCCTTTTAATATTATCCGTTCTTGAAGATATTTGGGACATTGTAAAAAAAGGTGCTCCACTGTTTCATATTGATTACAATAATCCCTTTTGCCTATTTCATGTTTTTATATAGCGAGTAATGTTTTATTTAGCCCTGTGTGCCCACATCTCATTCTCTCTTTTCTGCTCTTGATATTCTTTGTAATGTTATTGCTATTTCCAGTATTATATCTTGTCTTGTCTCTGAAAGCAGTTGTTGCATGCTTTTCAATGCACTGCTGGAGTCAGATCATATTAACACTTTCTTCAGACGACCTCCTTCCACCCAATTCAGAGCTAGAAGAATAGCCGGAAGCAGCCAGATCATCGCTAACTCTTTCGCTTTTCATAACCTCAGATTCTGGAATGATAAATGCTATCCCCACTTTATTATTGTCTGTTTTGGACGCGTCAGTATATACTTTTGTAAAATATGAGTACTTCTTTTCTAAATGATTATTGACCTTTACTTTGTTTGTAGAACTTCCTTTCGCACAAATCCTTCTCCTCCAGCCTTCCTTTTACCCCCGTGATTAGCCGGAGTTGGGAACACCTGGGCAGAGGCGGAGCCAGGGGGAGATTAGGGAGAGAACCGCAGTGACGTGTCCTAAAACCCGGAAGTAAGTTAGCATTTTTACCACTTCCGGTTCCTTCGATAAAAAGCAATGCAATTTCTCCATAGGGTTTTGGAAAATAGCTCCAAATAAGGTCTGTGTTTGACACAAATTGAAGAGACAGATCACGTTTTGTTCTACGACATTAAATACATCAGCTGGTGATTTTTGAAGAGTTTACGTGTCTGAAAAACGATGGTTGTTAACATGTGGCTGAATAGGACTACAGAAGTTGTCCAGGCCGTTTACGTCATTACACCGAACACGTAAAACACTCCCGCTAAGTTTGTTTGCCCTGTTCTGCTTGAAAGCAAGTACCTGCCTCCTGCAAAATGTTCAAACAAACGCTTCAACTTGTAGCATTTACAATCTGTATGTTTGAATATGGATCTTAAGTTGGCGTGACGTTGAAGAAGCGACCCTGCTGTAGTTCCTTTATAGCATAACGTTAGCATTTTGCTTCTGGCGACTAGATTTATGATTCGAAAATTATAAAAGTAGGGTAGACATGTGGATATTATCCAGCTGAACAAAACGTGATCCGTCTCTTAAATGTGTTTCAACCACAGACCTTATTTCGAGCTATTTTCCAAAATCCTATGGAGAAATTGCATTGCGTTTTTTACAAAGGAACCGGAAGGAGTTTACTTCCGGGTTTTAGGACGCGTCACTGCGGTTCTCTATATGGAGAGAGAACATGAGGAGGGGAGCACGTAACAGGGCGTAACAGTTGCAATGTCTTATGCAATCATGTTTACAACCCTAATATTTACACAACATGTAGCTGTTTCAAGCCTGCGTGGCCAGATCCTTGAGGTGAATTTATTTCACGTTTTTTTCTAATACAAGAATTAAAAGGCAGACAGTGAAAAATGAAAGTCAATGTATCAATTCCTACTTGTACTGAATATCTACATATTTCTAAAGACACCACACTGCACGAAGTAGCAAAACACATTCTCAGTTTTCAGAGTAAGGTACTGTATATAACATCAGTATTATTATTTGAAATTTTGAAGTAGTACTGGTAAGTGATTGGAAATTGAGTCTCCTTGCCCACTGTTTGTAAAGCAAATAGATGCCATCTCTGTAGCCTTGCATGCAGACAGTTTTATTTCAAACTCGTGGCCTCAATTCATTCTGTCGCTCTTTATTTGGTTGTTACTCAGAGGGAGACTGTGTGTGAGTGTGTATTACTCAATTGCTGTGATTGTCCCAGCATGGAGAGGCACATCAAATATCCTACATAAACAACATGCTCCTCTTTTCTCAGTTGCTATCTCTCCTATTTTTGTAGACTCTCACTTCCTCTCTTTGTTTATGCCTGGGTGTTCTTCTTCGGATGTTTCGTCATATCAGTTCTGTCTTTCCACAGAGCCATTCTGCAATGGCTGAATTTGATCAGTGTGTATTCACCATGACATAGACAGTCTGTGGTTTGTTCATGTTTAACTTTTGTCCAGTTTCTGAACAGATATGAGGAGCTGTGAGCTCACAGCTAACGGCTGATGTTTCGGTACATGTTGCGCTATCGGGTGCTGACCAATCACGAGGTGTCATTTCTTGACTGCAGCAAAAACAACCAATCACAGCAGTGCTTCTCTGGCTGGCTATATCCAATCACAAACAAGAAGTGTTCTCCCTAAAGGAATACCCTTTCCGTATAAGTTGAAATGCTGTGGCGTTTTGTGAAATGCTGTGGTGTTTCCTGAAATGCTGTTTTGACTTGCACTTCAGGGCCACCGTACTGTTTGAATGTATGACGTCAGACATTTAACTCTTTCAACCTTTTCTCTATATTTTACCTTTATATCTCTATTCATTGGGACAATATTTTAGTATCTGAGCACTCTGGTTTCCATTTTTAGTCCAAGTATTATTTACCAATCACATTTGAGTGAGCTTTGGTTTAATTGTTAATAAATGTGTATTGTCTTATGATGATTTTGCTTTACGTTAGCTTAAATTTGGCTTGTAGGCTGACTACTCGTTGTTGTGGAAATTCCACATTTGAATCACCTTTCAGGTAAGACATGACCAAATATATAAGTAAAACATTTTTTGTTATTACTTAAGAGTTAACGCATTCAACATAATTCATCTATTTCAGCTGAGAAACACAAATCAAAAACCAAATAATTTACTTTACAATCTACCAACTGAGAATAAAGCAAAAAACATCACACAGGTAATTGGTAACACAAATATCATAAAAGCCTGACAATTGTCACATTTAATGTCATATTCTAATATACATAATAACACCAGACATATCTATTACAAGTGTAAGTGTAAGTTTACAATATGGCCCGGATATCTGTTCACTACAGAGGAACCCCGCTAAAAATAGCACCTTGCCTCGAGAGGCTTATCGTCATTAGGCTGATAGATTTAAGGCAATCCCAGAACCCAATTTCTGCTCCAAGATGTTTTTCATAAATCTCTAACATGATCAAGTTTGTTCACTAAGTCCAATGTGTACTCCCAAAATCTAACTGACAATCACGCTCTACCAATGTGAACAAACAAAAGAGCAGATATCAGTCATCTGGGGTGTATTTAATCTCTTCTCAGTCTGTTCAAGACTCTCCAAGACTCTTCACAGTCTGTAGTTTGTGTTTGTCCTCAGCCTAACCAGATTATCCGTCCACAGCAGTCATGTGTGTTACAGTCAATCCTTTCCAACGGTGTCACACTATCACATTACTGTACAACACAGTACCCCCAGGGAGTCACACACACACACGCACGTATACACAAACCTTACAAACACATACAATGGTAGATGGTAGGATAAAGGCACAGGCACAGCCACGGTGCTTGCTATCAGACACAACAAGGGAATCAAAAAGCCAATCATAACTACATCTCCTTCCATCTCTTCCTCCTGTCGTCTCCTCTGGCACATACAGTACATCGAGATTGATTTGTGCATTGTGTTGGGAATTGTTTTGTTATCTCTGAAGCATCAACATGTCAAGAACCTAAAAGAACACGCCTTATTTCAAACTTGGCCTCATCTTATCCACTGGGGTTCTTTTAGGTTTTCATAAACCCCCATAAAGGGACCCTCAGTAATCTTATAAAGTGACAGCTGAGCTGCTCTAGATTTCTCTTAATATGTAGAGTGCGACCTCAGACACAGCGGACCGGCTCAATTAAACAGAGATAGTTTAGTAGCGGGTTATCAGGAAGAGAAAGCGCTTGTAGCTACTGATAATGTCTTGGGGGGTCTCATGTCAAAGATACAGCAGCCTTAATCCAAAACAGGAGATTAGACTTTTACAGATGTCCTGATGGGTCTCTGGATGAATTGATGTTCTAAAGGGGGCACTCCAAAGACTTTACACAATAAGATAAGTGTAATTGTTTTCAGGGTTCTTTTAATGAGGACCAGGACTGTTTTAAGGGCACAGAGTAGCTTGGCAGTTGGCTATTGCACCAAAGATAATAAATACTTTTTTACGCTTTGTACGTTTGTTCTCCGCTTTTATGTCTGTCTGAAAGCAGGATTACGGATGAACTACTGGTTTGATTCGAATACAATTTAGTGGCAGGTTGGACCAAGGCATTAAAAATTAGAGCAGATCCAAATCACTGGGCCATTCACGATCCATGTTTCACTTTGTAAGGTGCGCATTTGATTATTTTTACAATCGTATTAGAGATAAATAAAAGATAGAAAATAAGAAACAAAACAGCCACGGTCACGAGAGTTTATCTATTATCAAAGAATGAAAACAAATAATTTTGGGGGGAAAATGCTTTATATGAATTACTACTTTCCAGTGACAGCAGCCTTTTGTTGTGTCCCGTCAAATGTGTTAGCTTAGTCATGTTTGTGATTGTCATGTTAATGTTTCATGTTAGTTTAGTTATTTATGTTCCACTTCCTGTTTTATTTTGTACTCACCTTGTCTCATTCCAGGTCCCTTTACTTCCTGCCTTTGTTGTTTTCCCGCCATCGTCAGCATCTGCCCCGCCCCTGATTGTTTCCACCTGTGCCCACTTACCTCATGCATCAAATCAAATCAAGTTTTATTTATATAACACATGTATAAACGATTTTTGGTCGAGCCCAAGTGCTGTACATATAATAAAAATAGCCTAAAGTAGAGACACTTTACAGCAAATACAACAGCACAGATTGTTCAGAATATCAGTATGAGAAAAACGACACCCTCTATCCTTAGACCCTCACATCGTACAAGGAAAAACTCCTGGAGAAAACCCACAGTTTAAAGGGGAAAAATGGGAGAGAACTCAGGGAGAGCAACAGAGGAGGGATCCCTCTCCCAGGACGGACAGACGTGCAATAGATGCCGTGTGTAAATCGAAGAGATAATACATTTTACAGCATATAGACCGAATGTTAGGAAATGCATGTGTCTGTAATAAGAATATGAATCCACGAAGATGTCAGCTATGTATAAATTGTCCTGTCTCCCCTTGTCATGTGCCAGTTTGTCGTCCCATGAAGCCAGAGATCAAATGTCACGTACTATAACTCCAGATTCTATGAGTATAGGCTTCGCCCTCTAAGGCTATCACTATTTGGTAATCCCCTGCGCACCCGCGCAGCACTGAAACATTTGTAATCCACGCCAACCTGCGCACACACTTCCGGTATAAATAGGAAGAAGGCCCGACAATCTGCTCCCACACAAACAGCTTTTCTTCAGCTATTCGTGGAGCCAGTGGGGCCCAGAACGTATAGGGCTACGCCAATACTCATAGAGTCTGTAGTTGCAGTAGGTAACTTCAGTTCCATTTCGTATAGGCATCGCCCTCTAAGGCTATCGCTATTGGGTTAAGGGCGAAGCAGGATGTAGTCTATGTCCCACTGGATACTGTACGTCAGGTACCAGAAGCACAGACACACCTACTCAATTAATAACCTGGAAACAATAAAAACCTGCCGCTGTGAAAAGTAGAGACGAAGGTCACACTTTGCCCAGTGACAAAAGAGGGGAAAAAAGAGCAGCTCTCTGCGTGCAGACAGGCAGGAGAGAGGCGCACAGCTGGATCCCTGACGTCACTCACTCTGACAGGACACTCAGTACAGATAGTCAGAGAGGAATGGGAGATATCCCTCAAATAAAATCGAATAAACGAACAGGGGGAAGACCAAGATGCAGCAGTGCAAATGTCTTCCACTGTCACTCCTCCATGCAAAGCCGTAGAGGATGAAATTCCTCTGGTGCTGTGCGCTTTGATGTTCTCCGGGGGATCCACCCCAGAGGAGACATACACCTGCAACACAGCCTCACACAGCCAGTGTGACAGGCGTTGTGCAGACAGAGGAAGCCCTTGTGAATGCTCTCGGGTTAGGGCGCAAAACAGCTGAACTGCCATCTCCTTGGATCCAGAGACATGACGGAGCCACAGAGAGAGCAGACAAGTCACTCACCCTTTTTGCTGATGTTAGAGCCAAAAGTAGTACTACTTTGGCTGACAACAATTTAAGGGGAACCTGATCCAAAGGTTCAAATGGGGCTTTGCTCAGTGCGCGTAACACCAAAGCAAAATCCCACTGAGGCGCCAGTGCGCGTGACACAGGTCCGAGTCTCCGTACTCCTCGCAGAAAGCGTTTTGTCAAAGGGTGACTAAACACCGTACTGACCCCGAAACCCACGTGACAAGACGATATGGCAGCAGCATATGTCTTGATCATGCTGAAGGCCAAATTCCTGTCCAACAACAGCTGGAGGAATGACAGCACGTGAGGCAAGGGGCACGTAATGGGGTCCAGGAGCGGGGGTTCCTCGATCCCCTCCGACTCGCCGCCGGGAGACCCTGTCTCTGGGGTGGCGGAGGAACGGAGACCTGGGACAGAGCCCCCAAGGCCGCCGCAGGGCGACCCTGACGCCGTGGCTGGTTGCGCTGCGGGCGCTGCGGGCGCTGCTGCCGCTGGGGGTGCTCAGTAGGCTGGAGCCAGCTGACGTGTTGTCGGATGTCGTCTGCCTGTTCTGCTGCAGACTTCATTGACTCCACCATGGCGTGGAACTGGGGTCCAGCCTCCAGCAGCACTTTTCTTGCCGTCTCTGGTATGGACGCCTGCCGCAGCCAGAGGTAGCGTTGGATCTGCATCACCCAAGCCGAGATCCTCGCCGTGGAGACGGCGACGGACGTGCACAGGTTAAGTGCCTTGCCGATCTCCTCAGCTTCCTCTGAGGACATGGTGGTGGACCGCTCTGTCAACATCACCACCAAGTTGGACGGCAGCGTGATGTTGTTAGCCGCCGCCGATGCCTGGAATGCACACTGGTGTACCCGGTCGGCTCGGCGGGCGACATACTCTGATGGCGGCCAACATGGGACGCCGTCCGGCAACCGTGTTGGCCTGCTTCACCCCAAAGAATGCCGTCAGGTTCGGCTCCAGAGGAGGTGTGGACGGAAACCCAACATCCGTGAACCCTTCCACCTTAGTGAGGGGAACAAATGTGGATACCGGAGTCTTCAGGGTCTTAGGGTCCGCCGTCGCCCCCTCCTGGTATCTCCTGATGGCCGGGAAGCGTGGCCAGATTGGGTCACTCCTGACCGTCTGTACCCGGGACAATGCTCCGACCATGGCCGGAGGACAACTCTCCTGAGCTAGGGAAACGGGGAGATATCTGCAGGTTCTTTCGGATAATCTCCGGGAGTTCCCCTAGAATACCACTTATCGCCGGCACAGCCGTGGTGACGGAGAAGGGGACCGCAGGTTCGGTTGCCAGGCTGGAAATCAAGGGCTTGGTCCACGGAGTAGGACTCCTGGACTGGCCAATCATCCTCGGCCACAGCAGCGTCCACTCTCCGCTGTCTGTCGGCCAGAGGGAGACAGGCACATCATTGTGCCTGTCTCCCTCTGGCACACGACACCTGCTGGGTGAGAGCCGCGTATGCGTGCTTCAACCCCAGGCAAAATATATATATTCACTGGGCCAAGGACTCCGGCGTCCGGTCACAGAAATCACAGGCAGCAAAGCTGTAATCTGTCAGTCTATTTCCGGAAAGAGCCTCGCGACAAAACATTTTATTACACAGGGCGTTGCCCCGTACATTTAGAATTGGTTGAGACTAGTTGGGGAGGGCCATGGTTTAGACTTTGGCTTCCCTGGTTCTTTGTCCTCTTACAGTGTCTGCACTTGGCTTTGCTACTCTGTATTGCAGGCTAAAAACTTTCTTCTGTGACTTTTCCCTTCGTTTCCTATCCAACCCATCAAACCTTGGGATTGGTGATTTTGTCTATTTATTCCAAAGTCTTAGCAACATAAAATTAGCACAATAAGCTTATAATGTAATAATAAGAATCAGTCTTTCTAATGTTATATAAAAATAGACTCCACAATTCACACTGTGAGTGCCGGTCGTAACTCATTATGTAACCCGTCTGGCATGAGGAGCAAACTCAAACACAACCCTGTGTACTCGTGTTTTATAGGATCAAAGCTTTTTAGAAGGAATGTTTGCTTTTAGTGTCTCTACAGTGCTTCTGCAACGGGGTGCTGAAGGAAAGTGGGGAGCAGATTGTCGGGCCTTCTTCCTATTTATACCGGAAGTGAGTCCGTAGGTGGGGCCCACCTCACAGGTGGGCATGGGTGTTTCAGTGCTGCGTGGGTTTGCAGGGGATTACCCAATAGTGATAGCCTTAGAGGGCGAAGCCTATACGAAATAGAACCAAGCCATTGTTAAAGAGATTCGTTTTTCCTGTGGACTCAGTGTTTTTGCTTTTTCATCCTCCATGTGAGCGCTTTTTGTTGTACCCTCTAAAATAGTGATTCTTTGTTCAAAGTAAAGATTATTTTCTTCACACCATTTTTTGCCTCTGGGTTGTGCATTTTAGTCCACATACTATTGTGTCAAGGTTCATATTACCTTTAGCAAACGTTAGTTTTAACACTGATAAGCACAAGCTTCATAACACTCTATTATAGTGGCAAACAATTGTATCACGTCACTCTTTAAAGTGAGGACAGCTTCGACGCAGTCCGCCATTGTTGTTGTTATTCACGCTGCTGAGAGAAACGTAAACAGTGATGTCATGATGTGGCTCCTACACAGTGCTGGTCAGTGGTAAAGCAAAGTTGTTCACAGTTGGCTAAAAGTTCCAATTACAAACCAAACTTGTTCCTGCACGAAACTACAACAGAACTCATTGCAGTGAAAAATTAGTATTACTGTAGATGACACACCATGAAAGGCTGGTAAAATAGGAAAGAGGTGAAGTGGAAGAGAAAAGAAGATTAGAGGTCCTTCAAAGCTCTCCAGGCCTCCCGCTGAGTCCCTCGCCGTGACATCAACCTTGTTAAAATGTACCTTTTTACCATGTTAAACACACACTCCCTCACACACCACACCAAATCTCTCAAGGAATGTCTTATGCAACCCCAGAGTGTTGTCTGCCAGTTGAATTATGCAGATCGGAGTGGGATCGTCTCAAAGTTCTACACACTGGAGGACACACACACACACACGCTCTCATTCTCTCCCCAACAAAATCACACAAGGTTCTGCATATCTGAAGCTCGGCTCCACGTCTCTTCTGTTGTTTTTAGTTCCCGGTGCGTCAGTGTTTGAAGTGGAGTAGCTGGAAACCATTTTAAATCTGCTCTCTCTGTACCCCGTATCAAAGACACAATCCTGAATTTATTTGACCATGAAAAGTCTGATGTATTCAGGATGATTCTCTGATGGTGTTCTCCCTCCGCTCTACTCCCACAATCTTTCATTATTCAATATAAAGATATGGAACTGTGGATATAACAGGGGAAGATTGGATTTGAATGGAATGTCTTGCAGCAGGTACATCCACTATTATATAAGTCATCGATATTAACATAATCAGAATACTTTATTTTTTCATCCCCAGGGATACAAATATATATATTTACACAAACATAATAATTTAAAGTAAGAATATGCAATAAAAAGATACATTAGTTACTTTTTGTAGTTAAAGTGATTTCTTAATTTTGTACATTTCTGTTTCTTAGTGTTTTGTATTTGTCAATATGGCATTGCTGTGACAATAAACCAAATCAATTGAATTTAGTGGGGAAGTGTAGTTGGAAGGTTACGAAATTAAAGAGTGTTGTAATATACTTTGATATAGCATCTCATTACAATCTTATTTTAGTCATGGAAAGGTTGCTTAACATGTTTCTTCATAGTTGTTTCGTTATATTGCTTGAGATGGTTATCACTCCCATCCTATAGAAAGTGCATAGGGGGTAAATTATTTTCATGATGCACTGTTTATGGGTTAAAATAAAGCAACATTTAGCTTAGGAACAATAATTAAGTAAAGTTAAACCGCAACATTACAAGTAACAAAACTGAAATCAGGTGTCTTGCTTCAGTTTGCACTGTAGATAAATGGCATGAATTTAGATTCACGTTCTTCACAAAAATAAAAGTTTTCTAATACTTCATCACTACTTTAACCTCTTAAACCCGAAGTACGCCCACGTGGGCCCCCCCCACAGTATTTTTTGAGACTATGTCTCAGGGCTTCTTAACATTTATGAAACTATTAATGTTCCATACCCTTTTAAAGTGGTTGGCCTCCGCCAGGGCTGCGCTTTGTCACCAATCCTGTTTGTAA
>CALSBZ010037416.1:50775-89600 GCA_943591055.1 Gobionotothen gibberifrons | reverse complement strand
GGATATGTAAGTGATGGGGATTTACAGATTAGGGGAATCACCAAATTCACTGGATCCATGTTTTAGACTGTACCATAACACCCCCTGATAAGTTATGAACAACCGATCGGTGACCTATCTGAGCAAAATTATTGAAAATGATTACAGTAGAAACAGGCTACCAACCCACAAGTACAGCTTTGTACGCACAAACTCTATGAATAAGATTCCCCAGCAGATTGTGGCGACATTGCACAGATATGTCCAGACACAGAAGTTACATAAATTCTAAATAACAGTGAGATTTAAAATAATGGAGAAAAAAGTGAGGACGTTCTTTTATAGTGTGTGAAATATGAGGTGCTCGAAGCATGTAGGTATTTCAGTTTATAGAAGAAAATGGGTTCCTAAAAGAGTATTTGGGGTAAACATGTTACAGTGGGTGAAAGCAGTGTTTTGGGATATGGTAAAATTATTAGTAGACATTGATTGTGTTTAGAGGGCGTTTAACATCTAAGACAGATAGTATGATTAAGAGAATAGAGTGGAAGGGATTGGATTTATTCTTCCTCAGTGTGTTAGAATTATCAATAGGTGATGCGTCCCGAGATCTCTCTCTCTCTGCCTGAAAGACTGCTACGACCCCAACTCCAGCAGACAAGAGACTCCTCCTCCTCCATCCAGCAGTCAGATAACTCGAGCTGAATCATCTTCACCTGAGGCATCCAAGACCAAGACAGCATGCTGAAAGAGGTATAATCTTATCGGTCCCTCAAGACAGGACATAAAGTTGCAAGCTGAGCTACGAGACTTTGCACAAGACATGAGAGCAGAATACGTCCTCCATGCAACAGCGAAGAGACTGTACAGGCAAAGCAGTTGTGCCACTGAAGAGAGTTGCAGCGGAAGGATTCAAGAACCAGGAGGAGAAGAAGGGGGCCAGCAGAACGTGAGGGGGTCGTGGCTTGACGACCAGAGGGGGAGAGAAGGAAAACGGGAGTGAGTTTACACATAAACACATTTATAAAAGAGGAAACTATTAAAGTCAAATGAGAGAATAATCCTAAGACACACTGAGGGTGGAACATGTTCAATCTTTTCATAATATAAACAAATTATTCTTTTAGAGATTCTTATTCATGTGTGAGTTTGGGGAAGATTTAGTTTGTTACAATATAGATCTACAGTTTAAAGGGATAGTTTTAGTAACCACTCTATGAAAGCAGACACATCTGTATGTGTATGGAAAATGTTAAAGGTAGAGCTAAGTACCAAGCCAGAGATGGTATTCCAACCAAGAGTATTGCTTTCACCATTGCAGCATAGTTATTACCAGAGGGGAACGTTTAGGGGAGAAGTAACATTTGTTTGTCGTTCAAGATGTAGAGTTTTAAAAAGACAAGTGCTACCACCTCATAAAGGTCATCCATTAAACCAGATGACCTGACATTTAGAGATGTTATTTAAAGTAGAAACATATCTGCCATAAGAAAAATTCCTAAATTAAACTACAAACCAAGCCAAATGACTTCTGTTTTTAAGATCCTTGATAAAGGAGGGAGTAATTATCACATGCTCGGGCACCCAAAGTTGCACACACTGTTAAAGGGATTTAGCATAGTTCTTTAAGTAGATCAGAACTGAAGAGTAATTAGTATAATGAGTTAGTGATTAGTATGATGAGTTAGTGATATTACACTGGTGTTCACACCATTTCAGGGACTTTATTACTGCATAAGCACAGACCATCAAAAGGTACTGGAGTAGGAACCACAAATTATGAAATTCTGCAACTGTTGTAACTGACCAAAATCTTCTCCCAGAAATGACTGTCTGGAATGCCAGAGTAGATGTTTGGTGATATCGAGGAACCAAAACCTAGTATTTAGTCTTGTCACAGGATTGGACTGGGACCTCTGCACTAGCACAGCCAGTGATGTTTTTATGTAGTTAATACAAGGATAGCATAGGGACACTAAGGGGAGGGCTAGATGTTGCAGTTGCATTCCATGTCCTAACGTACCAATTGATTACGACGGCCTCTTCTAGAGGACATATTACTTTCATACCTTAAAAGGTATGATAGAAAGGAGGGTACATTTCTCAAGAAGTAACAGTTACAAATGCTAGCAGAATAAGACAACCTACCCCCAGAAACAGAGATGGATGTAGATGATGAGATTGTCCAAATCATGTGAAAAGCGAACAAGCCAAAATGCTAAGATAGAGTGAATCCAGTTCAAATTACTTTACACTATTCCAAGATAGTTAATTTGTATTCTTTATTCTTGTATACTATTCTAAGATAGTACATGTTGTGTTTTTTATTACTTTGCACTATTCAGAAATACTCTGTTTCTGTGACACTTTGTAAAAACAAGTGCCTTAACACTGAGCGTGGTATGTGAACAGTTTCTGTGAAAGGAGGGAGAAAGAAATGTTCCAATACCAAGCCATGCTGCTATTTTTAACACTAGAACCGCCAGAGATTTTTTATACCTATAACCGCCACCGGGGTCTAATTGACCCCGAATTATAATGCATTGATTTTCAAGGTAGAGAGAGAGAACTGTCACCTCGCGGGAGTGTGCACAGCGTAAAGCCAAAACTCACAGACATTTCAATGATTTGTACGGCAAAGTTGGGTTTGGAAACCGTATCATTTCCTTTTTGGCAGGCATGCATCACACCGGAGCCTCGCTGCGGGGAAACTTTGGCTCTCTATCACTCTCTCTCTCTATAACTATCTATCAATATATCTATCTATCTATCTATAACTATCTATCTCTCTATCACTCTCTCTCTCTATCTATAACTATCCATCTATCTCTCTCTCTATCTCTCAATCTATAAGGAACCGCAGTAGACAAAAGGCGTTGCTATAGCAACACGTCATGTTTACATGCGAAAAGGGGTGGGGTCAATATGACCCCGCTTGGCGGAAATAGGTATAAATGGAAAAAGAATTGGCGATATCTTCAATCTGACTTCATATTGACTATTTTTAACAACATAGGGTGCTACATAACACACTTTCAGGAAAAGTCCTGGCGGTTCTAGTGTTAAGAATGATATTGAATGTTAACACTAGAAGTTATGCACAAGGGAAAACTTTTATGTTCCAGCACCATCAAAGTAGTTTTGTATTTTTATAAAGTTGAGGTTATTGAACCATTCCATTTTTGACTGTATGTTTTTATATGAGTTATGTACTATGTAAAGTTCAGATGAAGAACTCATTGATTTCAGTATTTTGTACACACTTTTAATGTGTGTAAGGAGGGACTGTTAGTAATTTAAATCAATGTTTTATGGCATAATTTAGTTAAAACATGCCATCAGTTAAAATGCTGAAATTGTTTTCGCACAATCTCTGAGGTCAAGCTTTTATTGTGAAAATACTTCCGGTTTGACTCCAGTCTGTGTTTATTTTGAAAAGCTTTCCGGAAGTAAAGTCCGAAATTCTAACAGTAACTTGACCACAGCCGCCATTGAAGAGGAGGAGCGATATGAGTTATATAGGCAGGTGACCGAATGCTGTGGGGCTCTCTCTCCTCGGCCGGACATCTGCGGAGGACATAGCTGCAGCTGTTCCCTCCTCTCTCTGAACGATCCTGCTTGTAACATTACCGTGCCTTTTACTATATTAAAGTACCACCATTTGAAACTCTATCCGAGACTCATTGTTCTCATTATTTAACCAGTTCTCTCCTGGACGCGAGAAAAACGAATAAGCTATCACGGCCATGGTAATGTTTACGTGGATTTGAGAACTGCCCCTCGATTCTATTGCATCTGATGGTTAAGGAAAAGGTGTAAATCACACGAATCGACCAATGGGTTCCAGAGATATGGTCCTGCGTAAACTATAAAGAATGCCAGCCAGCCTAAGTACTTTACGCAGCTGACTTCACTTTTTGTTTTCTACCCGAAAGGAAGCAGGAATTCCAGCTGCACCCAGAGCGCACGGAGCACAGAGCACAGAGCACGGAGCACAGAGCGGGAGATACCACCAGAGCAGATTACAATAATTGCGTTGAGGACTTTTTCTGTACTTTGACTTTTGTCAAATAATGGCTCACAGGAAAGAGATGCTTACTACTTTACAGGCAATGGAAATGGTGACTAATGTTGACAGCGATGCAGATATGTTAGCTGTTGATTCTGAGTCAGACGACAAGGATCTCCTGCAGCCAGAACGTTGTGACTCTGATAACGAAATTCCACCACGGCAAAGGTATGTAATCTCTCTGTTTTTCGTACAGTGATGACATTACATGTCTGGATTCTGTGGAGTCTCAGCTTTAAATCGTATATCTTGTTTGTGCAGTTAAGATAGTAATAAGGGCATTTCTACCGTGAGTTCTGTGTAAAAGTCCGTTAGCATTAGTTAGCATTAGTTAGCATTTTGCTAGCTCAATGCTAATTCAAAGGCTTGGGATTACTGTTGTGTTTTTTTTAGCTAAAAATGGTTCATATATTCAGTTAGCGGAGTTTCTTAACTTTAAAAGGGTATGGAACATTAATAGTTTCATAAATGTTAAGAAGCCCTGAGACATAGTCTCGAAAAAATACTGTGGGGTGGGGTCCACTGGGGGGTCACTAAATGTATTGCATTCACACATTCAAAATGCCATGTTTACTGCCAAGGAAACAGGAATTACAGGAATTCATCTAATCCCTTTGTTTTTCCACATTTATTTTCATAGTGATGGAGATGAGGATGAAATGGCTTCTGGACCCCCACCATTGTCTACTTTCACCCAACCCACACCTGCCTCACCCTCACATTCCTCAATTTCTGCCTCATCTTTCACTAGAAAGAGATCTGCACCAGTATTGGCCACTCAGCCTGCATCCAAAAAGCACTCACTTCCAAAGGTACCATCGTCTGCTTTCTACCAGCTTTCTGCAGCGTCAGACACATCTGTAAAACCCAGGAAGGAAATATAACACTCCCCCCTACACCAGTGAACATCCAGGGAGCAGACATTGAGTGGGAGACAGGAGAATGGCAGCCAAGCTGTCCTCCCTGCTGGACAATGTGTCCCACCCTCTCCAGGACACCCTGTCCTCACTGTGCAGCACCTTCAGCGACAGGCTGCTGCACCCCCGCTGTCTCACAGAGAGATACCGCAGGTCCTTCCTTCCTGCAGCGGTAAGACTTTACAACCAGCACTGCCCCTAGTAGACCCCCCCCCCCATACATACTCCTTGCTGCTAAATATAAACCAACTTTGTGCAATATATATATATATATGCCATTAATAACTGTCATTTATACCTGGCTGCTAAACCCTTGTCTACTTGATTTGATTAGATCTGTATTTTTGAAAATGATGTAACTTTTTTAGTTTTTATCTTTTTTTTGTTGCATATTGTTTATTGTATTATAACGTAGTACTTTTTTAGAATGTTGTTTATTATATTATAACGTAGTACTTTTTTTTTTAACCCATTTAAGATATGCAACACTAAGCTGTCTGTGGCTCTTTCCTGCTGTAACGCTGCAAATTTCCCCTCTGTGGGACTAATAAAGGTATTCTGATTTCTTTTTTTTTCTTTTTTTACAACAGTTGTATTTGGATGGAATGAATACCTATAGTGAAAATTCAAAGTAAAAAAAATTATTTTTACAGTGAAAAAGGTCAAATGGAACTGACGGTTCCCAAATTACCCAGAGTTGAGTCCGCCTGGACTTTATCTTTCTAAATCTCTCTAAAAAGGTCAAATGTCACTTGTTTTGCATCAATCTTGATACAGGGTACTTATTATATGTTATAGTTTGGATTCCTAAAGCTTTTAGTCTACTAACCCATCATGCAAGGGTGGTTTTCACTATAAGTAAAGTTTTTTTTTTGAATTTACATGTTTTTACTATGTTCCATCTGAATTTACTTTAAAATATATATATATATATATTGATTCTGACACTTCTACATACAACTCACAGATGTAACCTTGCTTTGAGAAAAATAATTATTAATTTACCCCTTTTAGAAGTGAAGATATATCATTTGTTGTGTTAGTGGCATTTTCGAGCCTGAAACCTGAAAAACAGGCTCAGGGCTTAAGAGGTTAAGCACATCTGAACACTGTTTCCACCACTAACTGCTTATTTGAGGTAACCATTCAACTTTGATCTACCTTCTAAAGTCACTAATGAGTGAATTTCATATTCATAATTGAACTCAGCTGCCCATAATGACATGTGGGACCCTGCGGCCCCAGCCCAATCCAACTGTTGATGATGATAATTGTTAATATTATTGGGGATGATTGGAAGGTCTTTTGTGTTGAAGCTCTTGTCATTTAAGTAAATTAGAGGCACATTATTACTCGGATGACTTCCTAGTGCTTTAATAATTATATTATACCTGAAGTATGCACTGTTTGTCTGATTATAATTATTTCTTCATGAATAACACTTTTATCTAAGGCTGTTTACACGTTATCGCCGGCAATTATTCGGGAAATCTTTACGCTTTTTTATGGCGCAAATGAATCATATCAAGGTTGACCCCAATTTCCTCACGAAATTCCAAGCTCTGATTTTTACCATGATTTGCAAAGCAGTGAAAAGGCAGAACAAGTGACTGGAGAAGACTAAATGGAGACCACTGGACATAACTACCTTGATGTTACTGCACACTTATTCCATGAAAAATGGCAACTGCACTCGTTTGCTTATGGTGAGGATGGAGGAAAGGCCTTTTACTTAGGAGATAGTATGCTCTGTGTAGCACAAAGGGTGATCACAGTGTCTCTGTCATTACTTGTGCCTGAAAATCATCAGAATCCACGCCAATATTTCATAAATCATGTTATGATTAAGTAAAAAAATAATCACATTTTTCTTACCAGTCTGTCCTGCATTTCTGTAATACAACACACATGTAATTGTTTTATTATCCCCCATGATACAAGTTAATACTAATTTAATCTTAAATAACATTTATTGACACATTATATAAATGTTAATAGTATTTGGCGATTAGACCCCAATCCAGATATCGTATATCTTAAGGGGGAAGTGCAGCTGTGAGTATAATAGGAAAACTCCCCCTGGGTCTAGACACTGGTGTTGATGTTGAAGACCTGGATTTGATGAGAAGATGTGGAGAAGAGGATGATGAAAATCTGGATTTGATGAGGAGAGGGGATGAAGAGGATGCTGAAGATCTGGGTTGCAGTGGAATTGTCCAAAAATCAGCTCCCATCGTCTTTTCCTATCCACTATTCCTTGACCTCTGTGTGAAACGTCACAGGGTTAAGGGGTAGTGGATATAGAAAAACTCAAAAGGACAAAAAAAGAGAGACTGCGGTGCTTTGAGAATCCGACTGCACTTACACTATCGACGTCTTTATGATGCGCCAGCGGACGTTATTAATGTGCGTCTGCTGTGTGGAAAACTACAGTTTATTTTCCTATCCATTCCTTGACCTCTGTGTGAAACGTCACGGGGTTAAGGGGTAGTGGATAGGAGAACTGAAAAGGACCAAAAAAAAGAGCCTGCGGTGCTTTGAGAATCCGAATGCACTTACAATATCCAATCCAATCCACTTTATTTATATAGCACATATTAAAAACCGAGGGTTTACCGAAGTGCTTCACAGCCACATAACATTATAAAATATATTACAATAATAGATAAAAGGCACACATAAGAATAGATAAAAGGCACATAAGGGCTATGGACAGACAAATAAAAGCATAAAAATCGATAAAACATAGCTCAAACTGACTCGAAAGCGAGGGAAAAGAGGTGGGTCTTCAGGCGGGACTTAATAGTTTGAAGGGTGGGCGACAATTTGACATGGGGGGGCAGGTCGTTCCAGAGCCTGGGGGCTACCGCTGAGAAGGCTCGGTCTCCCCTGGTCTTTCTCTTTGTTTTAGGGACTACCAGCAGCAGCTGATCAGCCGACCTCAAAGCCCTTGAGGGAGTGTACACCTGTAGGAGGTCGGAGATGTACTGAGGGGCCAGCCCGTTAAGAGATTTAAAAACAAACAACAAAATCTTAAAATGAACTCTAAAATGGACAGGAAGCCAGTGGAGGGAAGCCAGAATTGGGGTGATGTGTTCATACTTGCGGGTTACTTATATCCGGTTGCAGGGAACCCCAACCCAGTCTCACAAAAAAACGTGTAATAACTACGTTGGTCCACAACGTAGGACGTAGTATTTCTACAAAAACGCCTCTGAAATTGTAAGATCCCTACGTTTCTTTTCACCATTCATTTCAATGGCTGGCGTCTATGTCATGTGATCTTCACATTTCTCCCTGCAGAAAAAAAAAACGATGGCCGAACTTCGTTTTATTCTCGGTGTAAAATGCCTAATAACTGTTTAATGGTGTTATCTTTATTGCTACCCCGTCAATGTATAGTGTTGGTCCACAGCGCAAACGTATTAGTTTAACAAAATCTGCATCTAAAATTGTGGCATAGATACGTTATTTTCCCCTGTGCAATTCCAGTCTCACATCTCACATCACATCGTCATAAACAAATAGCCTACCGGAAACAGACCGAAAACACTTTATTCCGAGTGTGCTTGCTTTTCTATTTGGAGGTCATCACATAACGGCATTGTAATACACGGTTCGGCTGCATTAAATATTACATATCTGCCGTAGTTCTCCATTTATAGAGGCCTGATGAGAAGATTTCTAGACAAACATGAGGAACTGCCGCCAACACTGAAAACGTGACATGGATCATAAATATATCAGCAATTAAACAACATCTTACATTTCTTTTCACACAATACGTCTCCTTGCAGTATCAATACTAATTCGGCTGACTTTTATATTTCATCCAATTGGTAGATAGGCTGTATTTACATCATAAACGTGCACAATTTATATAAAAGGGACACCTAGTGGTTAAAGCATGTTATTGAATTTCATTATTTGTATAGGATCCCTATAAAGTATATTCATTACTCATTATTCTCTACTAATAGTTAATTAAAGACTGTATATAATGACTATTTTTGCACATCCCTTTCAAGATTTTCTAAGGTGTATTGACATATCATATACACAAACGGTGTAGTTATTGTTACGGTTTGTGCAGCAGGAAGCAGGCAGGACCCAAATGCAGATCAAAGTGAATGAACTCCTTTATTTCAAGGCTAGTGATAAGAGAAAGACAAAACAGAAACACTCACCGATGAACTAGTCAACACACAAAACGATCCGACACTGAACAAAGGAAAAGACAAGACTAAATACACAGAGGGGTAATCACAAAACAGCTGAGAAGGGGAGGAGAAGCACAAGGACACCAGGTGAACACAATCGGGTAAATTAGACACACCAGGGAAACTAACGACAGGGAATCACAGACAGATATAAACAAGACAAAACACAACGAAGACAGAAAACCAAAGACAGATCCAGACCAGACACAACGCAGACAGAGAACCAAAGACAGATCAAGACAACACAACATAGACAAAGTGGAATAGGAGGAGGCAGGCTGTAAATCCTCACAGTTATGCAATGAATGCAAAACTTGGGTCGAACAAGGTTGAACAATCAATAAATAAAGAACACAGAATTATTAAATATAAAACACAGAATTTGTGTGATTATACTAAATGATTTACAAATAAACACCACTGCATATTTACAACTATTACACATGCTGATGTAACGCAAATGTTTCCAACTTGGGATCAATAAAGTATATCTTATCTTAAGATGATCGATGGCTACTGCCATATTTGCAAAAGTTGCCTCTGAACCTTGACAAGTGCATGTTTCAGGACGGGGTGGACCCGTTCAAATCCAGTTTTGGACAGTCTGCCGTGGTTCCATCCCATTTCAAGTGTTGTCCAACGCTCGGCGTAACCCTCGGAGCACACTCTCCAATCACAGAGCTTGAGGACTATTTTGTCAAGCGAAGCGGAGAGAATACTTACTTCCGGGTGTAATATTCTGTAAAGCAAATGAGCTGCTCCGACCCTCGGTCTTGACGGACTCCAACTTGTGTTTATTAATCAAACAAATAAATAAACACAAGGATAATTATGTGTTATTGTTGACGGGGAAGGGGGTAGCAATAAAGATAACACCATTAAACAGTTACACAACATAACAGAAATAATATCGATAGCAGCGTCCCTAGCAACCACCTCGGTAACAATGAAAACGTTGTATAGACACAATTTCCTGAAGTAATCTTCGTAATAACTAGCAAATTATACATCATGTACATCCACTGCACACATAATCTGAAATAACAACTCATATTTCTCGCATCAAATGACATCAAAACGCATTTTAATGGCAAAACTAACCTTAAAATAGGCATTTTACACCGAGAATAGAACGAAGTTCGGCCATATTTTTTTTTCTGCAGGGAGAAATGTGAAGATCACGTGACATAGACGCCAGCCATTGGAACTAATGGTGAAAACAAACGTAGCGATCTTACAATTTCAGAGGCGTTTTTGTAGAAATACTACGTCCTACGTTGTGGACCAACGTAGTTATTACACGTTTTTTTGTGAGACTGGGTTGGGAACCCAGGTCAATGGAAGGGAAATCACCATTTGGTCCAAACACAATGACCTCCGTTTTGCTCTCATTTATATTTAAAAAGTTTAGCGCCATCCAGGCCTTTATGTCATTAAGACAGTCAACCAGGGGCATCAGAGCTGGTGTTTTGCTTTTTTAGGGGAAGGTATATTTGGGAGTCGTCCACATAAAGGTGGTAGGAAACGCCATGTTTCCTAAAAATTAGTCCATGGGGGAGAAGGTATAAGGAAAATAAAATGGGCCCCAAAATAGAACCTTGGGGAACTCCACAGGATAGGGGGGCAGAAGAGGATGCAAATTCACCAAGTCTAACAGAGAAAGATCTCTGGGACAGATAGGACCTGAACCACTCTAAGGCAGTGCCCCTGATACCCACACAGTGCTCTAGACAAGAGATAAGGATGGAGTGGTCAATCGTATCAAAGGCAGCTTACACTATCAACGTATTTACGATGCGCTTGCGGACGTTATTAAAGTTCACAGTAAACACTGTGAAATGTTGACTTTATTTGATCATTTCAGTAAAAAAAAAACGTTCATATTTCGCCTTTTGATTATTATCGTGTAACTTTCATGATATAATTTCTTGGTCTTAATCGGATGTTTTCGCTAAGGGCCGGATGTTGTGTCACGGTAAATGTTGCGGCCGCAAGGTATTGTGGGACAGCATTTTCCTAGTTTCCTAAGCTAAAGGAGGTTATAAAGGAAGTTTCAAAGCTCCTTTCCATCATCTAGACTAGAGAATTCGAACAGCTCTGATCATGGCGGCCACTGGGGTACTTCCGGGTCATTTCACTCCGTTAAGAAGGTTCCTACGCTAAACTGACAATTCGACCGCAACCCTGGATTTGATGAGGAGAGGGGATTGAGGGGAGGGGGGTCAGCTCTCCTGGGCACTGGACATGATAAAGGAGGTGTATAGGGGGGAGGCGGGCCGCAGCATAAACACCTGAAATCACAGCTGACTGCAGGAGAGAGGAGAACGATTTTAAAGTTGACTGCAGCACGATGATTGGCTGCTGGAGATTGTAGTTAAAATGTGATTGGTTAAAAGAGAACGCCCATGATGAGCTGATTATTGCAGCTGTGGGGTAAATGAATGTTTGCCCAGTCTTCCTGCTTGAACTTGCGCTGAGCTTCATATACTTAAACGTATCTGATACTAATACTGATTCATCAGATTATTATTGGTATTAACGAGATTACATTTTTTTTTATCAATTGACAGCACTCCTTCGATCCATGTTTAGAAATTAAGTTTTAGTTTTACTTAACTGATCCTGAATGTGTTTCTTTACTAGTTTCCTTTATGTTTGAATCAGTGTTTTTTCTTTTGATATGAGTCATATGTAAATAATGTTTTAACTACACAACAGAGGATTACTGTTGCTACCTTCTTCACTCACTTAGTATGCGTAGAATGCAGCATTGTTTTTTATTAATGTATAAAGCCATTTTAGGTAAGCTTCCACTGTATATATGTGCCAGATTGGCTCCAGTTTGTAACTCTTACAACCTCAGAACCAGTGCCTGGATACGGTTCCAGATACCCGCCGTGCGGACTGAGGCTGGAAAAAGGAGTCTTTTTGATTATGGTCCTTGGTCTTGGAATGACCTTCAATCACGCCTCAAACTGACAGCACTTGTCCCTATAGCCTGTTTTAAATTGAAGCTGTCTGAGGTCCTTACCACCAGCTGCTCTTGCAGTAATAAGTAGTACCTTTCTTACTTTCCCA
The DNA here is from genome assembly GCA_943591055.1 of Gobionotothen gibberifrons. Lineage (NCBI taxonomy): Eukaryota > Metazoa > Chordata > Actinopteri > Perciformes > Nototheniidae > Gobionotothen > Gobionotothen gibberifrons. The sequence continues at coordinate 77,337 of CALSBZ010037416.1, read as the reverse complement.
AATGTAGTGACTGCTTTTTGACTTTTGTTTACTTAGTTGTGTTCTCTGTATTTTATATGTCCGTGTTATGTGTAAGAATGTGTAACGTTGCTGCCTTCTTGGCCAGGTCAGCATTGTAAATTAGATTTTATCTCAATGCTTTTATCTGGTTAAATAAAAAATAAAAAATTCAGTTGCCCTTTCGCTGTGGTGTGCCGTTTGTTTTTGAAGTGGCTGATTTAAATGCAGGAATGACATTACGTTCACAAAAAGAACATTGTATTGGGCCTCCACCCACCTCTGTCTCGCTGTCTCTTCTGAGATTCCTACATTTTTTAGCCAATAATGGGAATGATAGAAGTGTTGGCTAAGAGTTGGGCTTATTCTTCCTCCTTCAGATTTTACTTGGCGTCGTTACCATGGACGTTGTAGACCACTTCAGATGTTGCCAGTACTTTGGACACTTGAACTGTGCACATACACTAGAACAATCCTCTTTTCGTTTACCAATATGACGTTTTTTGGTACGAATGAAATGTTACTAATCTAAAACTAGAAAATTCCGAGAAATGTTGACTGTGTGACTGAAACTTGGGTGTGCATCCCGATGCTAACATTACCCCCGCTGAGTAAGTATTAATAACATCAAGGTACAACAAAGAATATCCATTCATTTTAGCTCACGTTAAACTATTTTAACTGTTTATCCATTACATTTTTGGATTCTTGCACCATATTCCTGCATCGTTTCTGAACATATTTAGATTACCACTGGATTCAGTTAACGACCGACAGGTGTGTTCAAAGATCAAAGCGTTTCCACGGCAACGCCCTGCCAGTGAACAAGAGACAGCCTGTCAGAGAATGTCTTGTCAGACAATATTGTGCTGCATTATTGCTTCTAAGTTAAAATCTGTAACTCCAATCAGCTAAATATCCTACCCAGAGTATGTAGGATACCAGATGAACACACCTGATGACTCTCATAATAACGTAACACTATCAGAATAGTATAAAATAATATACAGGGGATGCATGCAGAGCTATCATTGGTTGAGATAAGTCCGGCCGTGCGTCACGACTCTTTTAAACATCACTGCTGCCGGAAATACATCCGCGGAGGAGCCATCAGTGTATCCTCGGTTATAGCTCCTCCAGAGAGCCTCCTCGATGCTCGATCGTCGGTCCTCGATGTGCATTTCGAGAAATGAGATGTCCTTCAACATGGCGCACTGAAATCCATTTCCGGGTCACTACCGGAGGACCGAGGAGTCAGGGAGGGGAAATTAGAGAATTGAGAAACCTTCATAGTGGTGTGTTTATGTTCTAGAGATAAACAAAGGAGTCCAATGGAGGTGTTTCAGGCAGAGGGGGGGTGGGAAATAAACTACCTCTGTAGGGAGCTTTACATGCACACAAACATATACATGCTGCAAGAAATGGAGAACCCCAAAAAGCATAATAGTGCTGTTTTAATAATGGCATCATTAAAAAAGTACTTTACTGATTCCTCCTTGATGATCGGATAGGTTCGAATTGTGAAAAATTACTTTTAATAATACTTAATAAAACATCTGAGATATAGCTATGACACTGCAGTATGAATTAGTTTGGGTGGTGGACTGCCAATGTTCCAGAGGCAGTAAGAAAACTGATTTAAAACCAGTTTTAGGTTTTTATGTTCTTTGCTCCAAGACACTCACTTCTAAAGTGTGTTTCTCATCTTTATAGCCTAAAAACGTAGTGTCACTTCTTCATTCAAATCACAAGATCATAGCCCTTTTATGTGCATACAAATGTACTAGTGTCAACGGACAATTTTGTCCCTGAACCGAATATGAGTTCCCCAAGTACCAAAGCCTTTTTTTTGGGAGGTTTTCTCATACAAATGTTCCAAGTAAGACTCACCGATCTCTTTTAACTGCACAAGCTTCTAGTAAATCGCTATATTCAGCCTGATGAAAGCCACCTGTTTGACAGATTTGATCAGTAGTATAATCAACGCTACTAAAACTGCCATGAAATGCTGCATGCTGCTCCAAAAAGTAAAAAGACTGTCATGCAGCAGAGCTTCATCTCCTGATGTCAGGAATTAGCAATGAAGACATCCAGAAATATAGCCGTCACACCTTTGTTTAGATAAGAAAAACATTCTATTCTTGATTTTATATTTGACATTGCAATTCAACAGATGATTCCACATTAGCCCCCGAAACTATTTGCAGTCCCCAAGATTTGCTCGAGGCAGTATGATGTGGACATTTGTTTTATCTTAAATGAAACCTGTATACTCCCTCTGAGGATTTGTGTCTTTTGACTGTAAAAGGAAGCGTTTGTCACATTCCCAATTTTAAACCCTTTTGGATAGTCTATGGACGGTGAGCTCATATGTTTGGATTAAATATGTTCTTTTTAGTTGTTTTATTCAAATTGAAGATTCTTTAAAGGAGGGATGATATTTATAAAGTCAAAGGTCATATTACCTTTTTCTATATCTTCTCAAGTCAGAAAAAAGTTATTTCATCGTATTGCCACAAAAATAACATGGGTGTTTTCATACTACGAATGATGTAATGATCACTACTCACTACTTGAATTATGTGTGTTTTATTTAAATGTATAGCATCTGTTTTTCTTTATGCTCTGTGTAGATCGTGATCGTTGTTTTCGAACCCAGGAGGAAGTTAAAAAGAGACAATGTAGTCAGACCCGGTGGCAGACATGCATCTGTGGGCGGGCATTTCATTTACCAGGGCGGGCCAACCCCACCCCCCGAACCCCATGCCCCACCCCATTTTAACGTAACATAGCCTATGTGCATAGTTGCAGACAGATTTAGGCGTTATTTTTGTGCACGCAAAGAAACATTTTGAGCATAGGAAATGTTTCCGCTGCTGCTGCACACGCTCTCTCTCCCACAAATGTGCCACATAACCAACCATTTGTAACGCTGTGCCAACTTGAGCGAGCACGGGGTGGAGAGGTTGAGGGAGAGAGGGAGAGAAAGCGTGTGCACGGACTGGAGCAGGAGTTTGAGGGCTTGAGAGTCAATTTCTCTTTCAAAATATAATTGATATCCTCGCAAAATATATTTTGCTGTTCTCAAAAATGTTAAATTGTGCGCTCAGGATAGAGGCACAAAAATAACGCTACTTCAGCACCATCATGGATGGACAGCTACAAATCAAACAAGCAGAACCAGCGTGCAGCTGACTCATATACTCATATATACACCTATGAGTAATTTAAAACCTTTAATTACATTACAGAAAAAAGCTGTGAGAATGTTGCAAAATGTACTAAGAACAAACAATGTATTGAGTCAAGGCTGTTAACATTTAAAGATTTAATAGAATATCAGACGGCTTTATTTATGCAGCAAAAAACAGAATACTGCCAGAAAATATACAAATATAATGTGCAAATGTATTTTAATTTCAGAGGATGAGCATCAGGAGGAAATGACATGTTAAGCATCAGTTTGCACGTACTACTTTAAAGCAGAGGTGTCTCTCTTGGCGTAAAGAAGTGGAATTAAACAAATAACAAATAAACAAATAACAAATATATTGGCAAACATACAGTGAAAAGAACACACTGAAAAATACCCAATATTTTGTTCACATTAAAGCTTGAAATCAACAGCTTAGCCTACATCGTGATATGATTGTTTGCTACTTAGCCTACACGATGTACTCAGGGTGGGCCTAATAAAGCTGTAGCCGACGTTTCCCAGATGAATGGAACCTCCTCAGCAACATGTCTTTCCACTCATTCTTGCATTTTTTTGTCAGGTCCTTCTCGAAACCAAGTTGGATTAAATTTGCTTTCCGAGTGTGAGACATGCTCCTTCGGTGCTCACTGAAAACGTTTTTCAGTGTGGAAAAAGAGTTCTCACATAAAGCTGTCAAAGCTCCAAAGGTAAGTGAAACCTTAAATGCGGTGAGAACACTTGGCATTGCCTCAAGCGTCGTGTGGAGATGAACAAGTATGTTTTTCAATGTCCATTTCCCATCCTCTGGTGGTGTGAAGCTGTCCACGTGTTTCAGAATCAGCTTTTTGGCCACAATGAACTCAGCATCAACGAGCGTGGTTCCAGTCAGTTTAAGCAAAGGTTTCACTTTTTCGGGCTCCAGGAAGAAGCTGCTTTCCGGGTTGAGTGAAGCAATAGCCTCCATGAATGCGCTGTTTCGCTCTCCAAAGCGGCGCACAATTTCTCCCGTAACTGCATCAATGCAGCTGTAAAACAGCCGCCGTTGCTCTGTCATCTGGTGGTTTTCTTGTGTTCCCACTCCCACTGTTTCTTCAACAACATAATCCTCCAAAGTTGTGTTAAGAGTTCGCCTTCTCTTGGTGGGACCGGGATGGATAGTATCATCCTCTCTCTCCTGTGCGCACTCACTCCACATCTCCGTGAACACCTTTTCGGTGCGCAGGGCCTCAACACACTCTTTGGCAGTGTTGACAAGCTGTACTGCCGTTTGAAGGTCCATTTACTCTGACTGCATCATCCTGTTAGCTGGCTCAAGCAGGGACAATATCTTGCATAGTATCTGGGTGTGGAATTTAAAGCTTGGCTTTAAAATTCTGCTCAGCAAGCCTGCTGCCTCCATCCTCAAGTCAGCTGGAAATGATGCAGAGTTTTCAACATGTCGGAGTAGTCCAACTATATCCTGAAAAGATTTCAGAATAATCTGAACAGTGGCCAGGTGCCCTGAACAGTGGCCAGGTGCCCTGTCCAGCGCTGTTCGAGTAAACGCTTCAGCGTGTTTCCCTGGTAATGTGCTGCAACGGTGGGCTTTCGTGTGAACTTGTAGAGGACATTACAGATGTTGAATAAATCCTCAAAATCTCTCTCACCGGACATGGCATGAACAACGACCAAGTGCAGCTGGTGGTTGAAGCAGTGCACATATGGGATTTCTCTGCCCAGTTCATCTTGAAGGAGTCTTTGAACCCCACCGTGTTTCCCCGACATAAGACTTGCCCCATCGTATACCTGGCTGAGAATTTTGTCTGTGCTCAGGCCAACTTTGCGTATTTCAGCAATGAGTGTCTGTGTGAGGGTTTTTGCATCACCTGCAACTGCTGTGGCAAGAGCCTTTCTTTTATGACATAGTTCTCATCAACAAAACGCAGTACAATTGAAATGTTTTCACAGCCTGTTGGGTCTCGGGTTCCATCCATTTTGACAGTTTAAAAGGAGTCGCCTATTTCCTCAACAATATGCCCCGTTACAACTTTGCTCATCAGGCCAATTATGTCGTTTTGTATATCATGGCTTATGTAGGTAGCATTTTTGGGAATGGTGGGGGCAATTTTCGCGAGTTCTGGGTCCTTTTTGATGGTATACTCAAACAATGACAAAAATAACCCACTGCCAGACTTGGACATACACTCTAAAGAGTCGTGATCACCTCGGAAAGGAAGATTGCTGGTAGAGAGAAAAGTCACATTGTCAATAATGGAGCCCACGTAATATCTGTTACGAGCCAGCTGATCTTTGTTGACAAGAGTTGTGATTTCCTGACCAGTCTCGATTTGTTGTTTTTCTCTCCACAATTTCTCACACACTAAATGTTCCTTGGAAGAGCTGTGTTTTCTAAGACCTGTGCCCTTTTGTAAGGCATGCTTCCAGTCTTTGAAGCCTTTTACGGTGAACGATGCGTCATGATGATGAGCCTTAAACTTTCTGCATGGGAAACAGTACGCAGCATCGCCTTTCACGGAGTATTCAAGCCAGGGTCGGTTTTGGAACCATGAGCTGGCAAAATTACGTTTTTTCCCGGAGAACAGCCGAGATGGAAAACTATCCAGGACTACCTGTTTTGGTGTATCCACGCCAAGGTCCTCTGGAACTAGAAAACTAAAATCTCCAAGATCACGAGCGTTTAGAATGGGAGCTGGGCCTGGGCTGCTAAAGGATGAACTGCTGCTGCCCGGCTCGGAAGAGGCTGCGTCTGACAACGTTGACTCGGGTCCTGGTGGAGGAGAAGGTAGAATAGATGGCGGGGGACATGTCAAGTTGCCAGCATCTGGTGCTGAGTTGCCACAATCCTTTTGTGAGCTCTTATTGTTCGTGAACCACTTCCTAATATCCATTGTTGCCGATACAAATAAAAAAGGATAATAGCCAAACTAACCACCAGAGTAAACAGGCTGCTGTGACGCGTCTCACTTTGAAAAAACACACACACGACTCAACCCCGCGAAAAAACAGTGCACAGAGATTCATTTAAAAAAATTATATTATACTAATGTTTCAACATAGTTTAATACAAAAATAAATGGTATGAGAAAACCCTACAAATAACAACAATAAACATAATAATACAAACATAAAAAAAATATTTTTATATAATAATCTTTTTTAATCAGCCCCTGATTTCTCATGGGTGGGCCCAAATCCTGGATGGGCGGGGGCGGGGGCGGGCCCGCCCATGACGCCGGGCCTGAATGTAGTCCCGGAAATGTTCAAATGGGTAATTTAATGAAAGTAACGTGGTTTTGAATCAGACAGAGGAAAACAAACACGGCGCCGTGTCGGGAGGAGGAAAGAGAGAGGCCGATTCACAGTGAAACGTCTGTATATGCGATTCCTGGCTCCTCCTCTCATTGGCTGCTTCGACAATAGGGGGGGTCTCCTCCCCCTCTTTCTTCGGTGTCTGATATCGCATAAATAAGAGGATTTAGACGTTTTGTGTTTATTGTATAACTCCACACACCTTTTCCCCTCGTATTCTCATTCATGACTTTTTATTTAATGCATTTTAACGGCTGTAATCATTGTTAACGTGAAGCCGGAAGTAACGTCATGTAACACCGGAAGTCATAGAAACCACGGGGTTGTCCGTCTCCGGCCAGGACGCGAGGGCGAATCCCGCTTCCTCGCTGTTTGACCCGTTGGTATCAAAGTCTTCTTTTCAGAATAAAAAAGATAACTTGTATTCCAGTCTGAGTGTCTTTTCTTTCCACACACCCACACAGCCACGTAATGTTGACCGTACAGTTTCCCCACTCGCTGCCCAGGTTGGGTCTGAATCGTCACATTGCATGCAGAAAATTCCGGATGTTAACTATAAAACAGTTACTGGGACTGGTGCAGCCAGGCGATTGGTTTACAACCATCGACCTCAGGGACGCTTACTTTCATGTCGACATTGCTCCGAAACACAGAAAGTATTTGCGTTTTGCCTTCCAGGGGGTGGCCTAGGAGTACAACAGGCTACCGTTCGGCTATTACCCACGCACGTTCAGCAAATGTGTGGCCACAGCGCTCCAGCCACAGCGCTCTAGCCGCTGCGCGGCCGTGGCATGAGTTTTCTCTTATCTGGACGACCTCATAGTTATGGCCAGGTCCAGGGAACGGGCAATGTTTTATACAGCCCAGTTGATCCTACACCTAACCAAGTTGGGTTGTGTGATCAATTGGAAGAAGAGCACCCCCATACCTCACCAACAGGCGCTGTATTTGGGAGTGGTGCTCGATGCAGGCAGGCTACGCGCCACCCTGTCAGAGAGCAGACAGGCATCCTTGCTTCGGGCAGTTTGCAGACTGCGACAGGGGGCAACAGTGACAGCTTTAACTGTCATGCAGACTTTGTCTCATGGCGGCGGCTCACGTTGTGGTCCCGCTGGGGTTACTGCATATGCGCCGCCTGCAGAGGTGGTTCTCCAGCCTGCGTTTAGATCCCAAGAGACACAAACGGCGTCTGGTGACCATCCCCCCCTCAGTGGAGGGCAACCTCCGGTTCTGGGGGTCTCCCGGGCGCCTCCGGAAGGGGTCTCCACTGGGACGGGTGACCTCCTACATCACAGTGTTCACGGATGCATCCGGAACGGGATGGGGAGGGACCTGCCTGGGGAGAGCTATAGGTGGGCGCTGGTCTCTAACAGAAACACGACACAGCAACCGGGCGGTAGTGTTAGTCCTCCAGCATTTCAAACCCTTAATTCAGGGGAGACATGTAATGGTCAGGAGCGACAACAGCACCACAGTGGCATATATCAACAGGCAGGGCAGAGTCCGCTCCGCCGCTTTGTTGACCACAGCGGAGAAATTGTGGTTATGAGCTTCAGAGGTGGTGTTATCTCTGAGAGCCCTCCACATTCCGGGTCTGCAGAACAGGGGGGCCGATTTTATTTATACTTTTATTTATATCAACCATTTAGTTCATGAATTACAGAATGGATATTCACTGTTCAATTCACAATTGTTAAAGGTGACATGTCATGCTTTTCCGGTTATTACCCGTCCCCTTGTGTGTTATGAAGGTTTTTCTGCATGTAAACGGTGTGCAGAGTCAAAACCCTCAAAGTACACCCTGTAGCGAGTAAAACTCTAACACAAACCTAACATACCTCCCCAAAACGCCTCGTTGGTGAAACGTCATCATCCATTTGATTCTTCCGGGTCGTGCTTACGAAAGCACGTACCCGGAACTAAATGGACCAATCCAGAGAAGCTATGGCCACACCCAGCGGCGCTGGCCGAAGCTGCCGCACCCTCTGCCAGCCTAAACATGTACTGTTGGATGCCGGATTTGTACAGCGTAGGACACTGAAGGAGGATGCTGTTCCTACTTTGTTTGGACCAGCGGGAGATTCGGGTACACAACCTGTAAGTATTCATTGTTGTTTGTGTATTTATGATGTTTAAAACAAGCAAGCTATATCTACCACAACTGTGAAAATGGGTAAACGTTTTTTGGGGTGCTAATAGCCATTGACACGGTGCTAACTGGGCTAACTCAGTTGCTAACCTTTACATATATAAACTACAATGTCAGCAGATGGCCTTACATGTTTGTCATGGTAGGAGAATGTCTGCATTCACACACGGAATACTCATACAGTATACTCCGGGTGATTTCCCTTACGGCCAGTACATTATGTGTGGTTTTCCTCCGAGCTGCGACGCGGCTCGGAGGGAATGCTAACGAGGCTAGCTATACATGCTCGGCAAAAACATTGTTTTCATGCCAGCTACAAGGAACGACCGAACGTAGCAGACCGCTGTATAAGATTGCAATTGTAAACACGTTATTGCTAGCCTAATATGAACCACTAGCTTTTGTTCATAGTGGTTTTATTACACTACATTAGTTCCCTGCTGAAAAAACCAGCTAAGACCAACAAGGCTGGTCAGGCTGGTCAGGCTGGTAAACCAGCTGGTAAACCAGCCTGACCAGCCTGACCGGCCAGTCAATATTAGGCTGGATTAGTTGGCTGGTTGAGAGGGGTTTTGGACACTTTAGCTGGTCAGGATAGCTGGTTTGGTCACAGTGGTCTAGCTGGTCACCATTAGCTGGTCGGGATAGCTGGTTTAGCTGGTAAAAACGGGTGGTCACAGTGGTCTAGCTGGTCAGGATAGCTGGTTTGGTCACAGTGGTCCAGCTGGTTACCATTAGCTGGTCAGGATAGCTGGTTTAGCTGGTAAAAGCTGGTGGTCACAGTGGTCTAGCTGGTCACCATTAGCTGGTTGGGATAGCTGGTTTAGCTGGTGGTCACAGTGGTCTAGTAGCTGGTCACCATTAGCTGGTCAAGATAGCTTGTTTAGCTGGTGGTCACAGTGTTCTAGCTGGTCACCATGAGCTGGTCAGACTGGTATGATCTTGAGTAGAACTTTAGCTGGGATTACTTGATGGTTAAGCTGGTCATATATGATGATGAAACACTCTCACCCAATTGCAGTAGCTCAATGGACATCTATCATTTCAGATCAGAGCACCTACCTTACCAGAAAGGTACTAGAATGTATAGAATGTATTGTCTGTAAATAAATACTCATACATCAAATGATTAGAAGCAGGAACATAATTTATAACACACATGAACATTAATACAAATTGGAAAACATTTTCGAAACACCCATTAATTCATATTTTTACTTCGACTGTTTCTTCCCGCTTTTCACGAGGTCCTGTATCTTTTGAGAAATGAAGTAACCGACCAACTTCTCCCTCTTCTCCCTCTCGGTCTTCTCCACGTTTTGTTTTGTCAGCCATCCTCTGAAGCACTCTTGAAAAGAGAAAGGAAAAACAGATTAGCTTTTAGCTTTGTGTTATGATTACTTAAATATGTGCACTGTGAGATGAAAAAGAAAAATGTATCAAATTTAGTTTTGAACATTCACTGTGATTGGGTTTATTATCCACGCAATACACCTTGTTTAATTTTTTTCTTAATTTACATTATTTAATTTCATATTCTGTTCTTGTAAATATCATATTCTATTATATTACATGTATATAAACTTTTTGCACTAATTGTTATTTTGTATTTTATTATATATGTTGCATTGTTGGAGGAGCTCAGGTCAGAAGAATTTCATTGACATTTCTACACTGTAGCTGCTGAGCATATGAGAATAAAACCTTTGAATATTGAATCCAACACTTTTTTCAGTGGAAAATCCTAAATTGTAGGATAGTTTGGCCATAATAATGCTTTATGATTACATTTCTAGTGAGAAGTGTATATTTTAATTTCAGAATTTACTTATAGATATTACTTTACACCCGGGAGTATGTATTGTCATTCTTATTGTCGATAAATTGAGGGATATACGCTATATTTTATTAACACCAGTATGTACTTTATACATCCACCTTGAGTGTTTTTCTCTGCACCGGAAATAATTTAATTTTAAAATGAAACCGCATATTATATAAACTATATCAGCGCCACACCTGCGTAACACATGGTGCCTCTTGTCTGAACAATTTTTAAGCGATTTGTAATCTATTCTTGTCGACTTGCAGCCTAAATACAAAGATAACTCCACTCTGCTACCACTGCTTACCTCTAATGAGCCTTGGTAGAACTAGTGTCCGAGTCATGGGGTCCAGAACTGACTGAAGACATGTGGAACAGAGTACATGCATGGTTCGATGTACAGGGAACTGGAACTTTGAACAGGTGCTTTCTTCTTTTCTGCCTGAAGATTCACAAGTTCTTGATCAGGTGTTTGATGTGGGCTGGCATGATCCTTTCTGCAGCGATAAATAAAGAAGACAAAGAAGACATTATTAATAAAAGTAATGATGGTAACAACAATAATATTAGTATAACTATTTATATAGCACTTACACAATTGCAAAGTGATTCTCACAATAAAAATAAAGAACAAAACAATATCAACAATAAAAAAACAAATGGTTATAGGAATGTTAAGAGACAAAGAAATGATAAACATTCTGAGAGGCCGACTACAAAAGCTAGACTCAATGGCTCTTGATGACATCAATGAGCAGTCCCAATAGATGCTGTTGTATAAAAAGAAATAGAATTGCTCCAGATTTCTTCTATTTTGTGTTGGACGATTTGTTATATTGATTGCTGATGGATGTGTATATATATATATAGGGTTTATTCAACAGCAGTAAAGCATTAAGTTGCTAAATTAACGCACACTGAACTGTAAAACAACTTACCACTGTTTAGGAAAGGCTCTGATCAGGAGGGTTGACTAGTAGGACAGCAAAGAGGTGGTGTCATGTACAACCATTGGTAGATGTTACACCTGAAAGAAAGATAAGGAAATAAGAGAAGACAGGAGGACAAGCTTTAACCTGAGCCTGTTTTTTCAGTCTTTACAATGCACAGTTGGAAATTACATTCCAAAAGCTAAATTCAAACTCAATACCATAAATAACTGGGTACCAAAGTGCTTTACCTGAAAGAACACGTTCCACACGGAGCAGCATCCATCCGGCTCGGCCTTTTGCTGCATATTATCTCCTCCCTCTCCACTGTTTGCAGTAGATCTCTACTGTCCAATAAAACTGAAATTCCCCAAAAAATCATATTAAAAAAAGTTCAAAACAACAACTTGCTTTTGGCATTTAAATGGATTAGAATCTCACCTTTTTCCTGGATGTCAGGAAGGCCAGGAAGTCGTTCCCTTCAAGTCTGCAACCAGTCATAGGAGTTCAAATGCAAAGCCTGAACGATGACAAGAGCGAGACTTACATTTTACAATTATATGTTTTATTAATACCAGAGCAGTGTGTACATAGGCATCCCTGTATGGCATGCAAAGAACAGATAAAATCCCCTGACTGACTCACACACTTTGGTGATGTCCTCATCTGATAAGGTTGAATTTTTTAGCAGAATAGTAACATTACTCAAAGTATGTCGGACCCAACTCACTGTATCATTGAGTAGAAAAAACTGTCCCCACAATTTCAGGTACAAGTTTACAATGAAGCACAAAACCCTTTTTGTATTAAGCTAGCTGCCACAAAAAGTACAGCTACATGCTAACCTTTGGTAGAGAGCTACAGTTAGCTAACTTCATGTTCAACACAACACCTCTAATGGCATTACATTAACGATTTTAAACAAAACGTAACTCTCTCAACTTGTAAGATAACGTTAAGTTAACTTACCCTTAAATAACTACATCACGTTTTTCAGGGGAAACACAAACTGCAGAAAACGTTAGCTGCTAACTGTTGTTAGCTAAGACAGCTAGCCTCCTAGCAAACGTAAGGTTAAGTTAACATTAACGTAACGTTGTAAGAAAGCAAAACGAACCTTCGAGAAAGCTTTTACTCTCTGACTTGGTGAAATTGTGTAGTGTTGCTTACCTCCAGAAGGACTTTTAGCGCGTTTCCCAGTAGACAGAGCTGTCAGAGTTGTCAGAGTTGTCAGAGCTGTCAGAGCTGTCAGAGCTGTCAGAGCGGCGGTGCCTCTCAGAAGTTCAACTCCTCGACCGTTAGTCAGCATAATACCAGCTTCACCAGCATAGACCAGCTAAAACCAGCATAGACCAGCATGACATCCATGCTGGTCTATGCTGGTTTAGCTGGCCAGGCTGGTCTTGAACCAGCAAGAACAGCCTGGCCAGCTTGTCCAGCCTGGTAAACCAACTAAACCAGCCTAACACCAGCTAAAACCAGCTAACACCAGCCTAACACCAGCTAAAACCAGCTAACACCAGCTAAAACCAGCAACCATCTTAAGCTGGTCTCAGCTGGTTTTTTCAGCAGGGTTGCCTTTTCTCCGAGCTAACGTTCATATGCTACCAAGGTAAACAAGAAAGCTAGGTTAGCATATTAGCTGGCAATATCTAACGGTGTTGAGATACACACTCCTACCACAACTACTACTAACAAATCTAAAACAACTACGTTTCTATTATATAATATTTTGTGATTTGCATTTGATTTCATCCAGCCAGATCAGGAAACTCCTGGCGTATCTAGCGGACAATACATGATTGAGACGACCACTCCGATGCCTCAGCCCCGGTTGTAGCTTGCAAGACGGCGAAAAGGGGACAACGCCTATAAGGGGAGGAATGGATGATATACCGTGTATATATGTATATTTATGTTCATTTTGTACATTTCTAAAATAAAGTTTGATAGAAAATACTTAGTAGCCTTTCTTCCCTGAAGTATTTGCTCCTATAACATATCATTCATATATAGCAAACCATGATTAGATTTTTCATCAAACAAAGTAGTAGTTTATTACAGGTAAAAATAACGTACTCTTCTTCCGTTCTACGCCTCAAATGTCTATACTCGAATCTGTATATGTTATGGAGGTTCTGCGGGGTGTGTAAGGTGTATATATTGGCATATCATGGTGTGTGCAGCTAGCTAGCAGCTAGCTAGCAGCTAACTGTCAGCTAGGCACCTTTCGGAGGAGCCTCTCTGGTGGTTGACTAATCAGAACAGAGGGGCCGAGCTGACCAATCGGAGCACACTGGGCTCACAGGGACGGGGGGGGAGAGCTGCAGCGAGCCGTTTAGTGGAGAAAGTGAATACACACACTTTACAGAGATGCTGTATGCGAAACCAATGTGAGTTTGGAAAATTGCACAGTATTTTTCTATTTTAGTATACCTCAACAATGGAATTATGATCAGTGGAAATGGCCATGACACCTCACCTTTAATGATTTTTCATTTATACTTTTTTAAGGTTTAATTAAATAGAGCTGTTTTGAGGAAATCGTTTTTAGAAGGGTTTTTCAAACATTTCTTCTCATGAGAAAAAAAAGCCCAGCTCACTTTTTTCAATTCCGGGCTAATTCCCTTTTATGAAGGATTACTTAAATCACATTTCTGGAACATTAGACACCTCACAGTGAAATAAAGAGCGACAGGATGTCAGGATGTCACGCGACAAAGGTTTTAGGCTGGATTCAAACCCCAGAGTTTGACAGTAACTAAGCCCCAAGGTCACCCTGAAAGAGATTTGTAACCTTTCATTTCCAGCCTGTCACATGCCACTGGGTTTGAATGAAAAACCTGCGTTCTCCTGGGCTTTGACAGCACAGTCACAGCTGCAGCATGCAGAATGCAGTGTTTTCAACCGGAGAACAATGGTTAAAAGTAATGGCGATCTAAATTCCACATTACCAGCAGAAACAACCACAAATAAATCTCCCCAACATAATGTATGTTCTTTACTGCAGCAATGGAGCACAAGCGATCTGCCTCGATATCTTCTTGACAACCATCCCATCAAATATTTCACTCATAATCACAAACAGCAAAACAATTGTGGGGATCACCAAAATCATTGTGATAAATTGTCTGGAAAACCTTAATGTCTGTAAAAACAAGTCAATCCAGGTTGTAGCTTTTCAGATATACTGTATCATCATTAGTATCACAACAATCACACACTCCCACCCCTCAAAGACTGCTTCCACCAAACAATATAAAGATTATTCAATCTTTTTCTTTCTGTAAACATATTTTTATTAACACCTAAAAGAAATCTGTATATTTTGTACCATTGTTCATTTGTAAATCCGTACATTTAATGAACTAGTGCCTTCTATTTTTGTATTCTCTTTCTATTTTTTTCACTGTTTTCATCACTGCTTTCCTTTAGAAGTCTGAAAAATGTAAATGTACACAGTGACAATAAAGATCTTCTGATTCTGCTTCTTTATATATCGACCAAATCGTTGCCTTAGTCAAGAACATTATGGGCTAAATATGGGAGTCTCTTGTCAGGTTTCCTACCTAATCTAAATATCACACACATTTGGAAACATTTGGAGAAACAAGCCAAATAAAATGCAAGTAAATGCTTGTTTCCATGTACTACCAATATGCAATCATAACACGTTGAGCATCAAGATAAGTAGTTGGTGGCAATTCTCTAGTTGGAAAACATTGCAGAAGAAAAAGGAAAACAATGTGTGATTAAAAAAGTTGGACCTAGATTATCATAGATCTTTTTCATTTTAATTACGTTTTTTAATACAATTCATTATTCCATACACATGTCTGACCACTTCCCGAATGACTCTAGTCTAGATGATGATGATGATGATATGGAGGATTTGGATACTTACATTCTTGCATTCATATAATAATAAACACCTTGCCTTAGCATGGTACTGCCTGTTTATGCATCATAAATAGTGGTGGACAAAGCAAATGTCCTGACTCAATAGTTCCAGGGTGCTGTTTTTTTAAGGTAGAAACAGTGTTTAACTTACTTTTCCCTGTCAGAATCCCAACAATAACAGAGCACAGCAGGGACTGCAATCAAAACTAGAAACAATAGATGGATAAAGACAACATGGATTGCGTGAACACATCTGAGATGGTATCACCCAGAAGCTGACGTAATCATTTTCCACATTGTCCATGAACAAAAGAGATTAGTGCAGAGCCTTTAAACCAAGTCATTTGTTGTTCCCTGGATGCACGGCACAACAGTTAGAAAACAATTGTTTCCAAAAGAACAATGATTAAGCGAGTTAAAGATGATCCGAATGACTGTCATCGTATGAAAGAAATACCGGTGTCTCAGTCAAATGCCAGATTAAACTCTGCAATTTCTGCTTCTTGTGCTACATCATTCCGGGCTGATTTTTTATTCTGTAGAGATCCTTATAGCGCTCTGCGTGTCTTCCTTATAGGTCATCTACGTGTCTGCAATACCAAACAGCTAACAGTTTGTATCACAGACTTGTTCGTTCCTGTACCTTTACAATAGTTTGCTTTAATATGCAGTATATTTTTTGTAATATTGTTGTGTTGTTTTTACACAGTACAGTAGATCAAAGTAAATCAATTTATACATTAAGATAAGATAAGATGGACCTTTATTAATCCCTGTGGGGAAATTCAGTAGTTCAAACAGCAACAGGGTGAGAGTGAAAAACAGGATAGCACAGATTCACACAGATTAATAAAATCAAAAATAAGATGAGCGATAAAAATAAAAATAATGAGAAACTATGAAATAAGAAATGAATAAAATTAAAATGTAATCATCATATCATATATTATAATGTATTGTATTATTAAGTAATATCATACATTAACCCCATTATAGCAGATGCCACATTGAATGGATGAACACATTTATGCATCAATAATTACAACGGAGTATTTCTAAATACAAGTTGTAAAAATACTAATATGTATTTAATACTAATAACATAATGATTCATTTCAGATGATAATACTTTTCCGGGTTAGGTCCGGTCTGACAGCGCTTAGCTCTCTGCTGCAGAGAGGAAGAGAAGATTACTGCTCTAAACAAAGTCAAAAATCGTACATCAAAACGGAATACATATAATTAATTATTATTAATTAATATTAATTATTATCAAGCGACTTTGTTAACTACTTTGAAAAAAAGGTTGATGATATTAGCTCTTCTTTTTCTGACTCACCATTACTCAGCGCTGGGTCACCAGACCCACCTTTCACCCACACACTAACCTCCTTTTCCCCTCTCTCTCCAAGTGAGGTTCTTTCCCTCATTACCTCTGCCCGTCCTACCACCTGTCCTCTGGACCCTATCCCTTCAAACCTCCTTCAGACTATCGCTCCTGATATTCTACCGTTTCTCACCCATTTCATCAATACTTCTCTAACTTCTGGTCACTTTCCAAACGGTCTCAAGGAGGCAAGAGTAAACCCTCTCCTAAAGAAACCCACTCTCAACCCGTCTGATGTTATAAACTACAGGCCTGTCTCTCTCCTCCCATTCCTGTCTAAAACACTTGAACGCGCTGTCTTTAAACAACTCTCCTGTTATCTACATCAGAACAACCTTCTGGATCCGCACCAGTCTGGTTTCAAGGCAGGTCACTCCACAGAAACTGCTCTCCTTGCTGTCTCTGAGGAACTGCACACTAAAGCAGCATCCCTCTCCTCTGTCATCGTCCTTTTGGACCTGTCTGCTGCATTCGACACGGTGAACCATCAGATCCTCCTTCGCACTCTCCAAGAACTTGGAGTTTCAGGCACTGCACTTTCCCTCCTCACCTCATACCTCAAAGACCGTACCTACAGGGTAACTTGGAGAGGGTCCGAGTCCGACCCTTGTCAATTAACTACAGGGGTCCCTCAGGGCTCTGTTCTTGGTCCCCTCCTCTTCTCCTTGTACACAAACTCGCTCGGATCAGTCATTAGCCTGCATGGTTTTTCATACCATGCTACGCTGACGACACCCAATTAATTCTGTCCTTTCCCCGCTCAGAGACCCAGGTCGTCGCACGCATCTCTGCTTGTCTAGCGGACATCTCTCAGTGGATGTCTGCTCACCACCTCAAGCTCAACCTTGACAAGACTGAACTGCTTTTCCTTCCGGGAAAAGATTGTCCCACTATTGACCAAACAATCAACATCGGCACCTCTGTTGTTTCCCCGACTCAGACTGCAAGGAATCTGGGTGTGACCCTAGATAACTGTCCTTCAATGCAAACATCGCTGCTACAACCCGCTGCTGCAGATACACTCTTTACAACATCAGGAGGATACGTCCCCAGCTGACCCAGAAAGCAACGCAGGTTCTGGTCCAGGCTCTCGTCATCTCACGCCTAGACTACTGCAACTCCCTCCTGGCTGGTCTACCTGCATGTGCCATCCGACCTCTGCATCTCATCCAGAATGCAGCAGCTCGTCTGGTCTTCAACCTTCCCCCCAACCAGAGCCTTAAGGTCTGCTGACCAGCTGCTGCTGGTAGTGCCTAAGACCAGGCTCAAAACCCGAGGGCACCGAGCCTTCGCAGCAGCTGGCCCCAGGCTCTGGAACACTCTGCCCCTCCATGTGAGGTCGGCCCAGACCCTAGGGGTTTTTAAATCCACTCTTAAAACGCACTTCTTCTCTCTGGCCTTCTAGTCAGAGCGGAGCACGACTCCTGACATTTCGCTGTGTGTTATTTTGTATTTGTGCTGTTGTATTTATTGTAAAGTGTTTTTATTGTAAAGCATTTTTATTGTATGTACAGCACTTTGGGCTCGACCAAAAATCGTTTTAAAATGTGCTCTATAAATAAAACTTGATTTGATTTGATTCCAAAATGTTCCCACACCACCCCGCTCCTCCGCTCACTTCACTGGCTTCCAGTAGCTGCTTGAATCCACTTCAAAACAATGGTACTTGCGTACCATGCTGCGAATGGATCTGGCCCTTCCTACATCCAGGACATGTTTAAAGGTGAGGTGTCATGGCCATTTCCACTGATCATAATTCCATTGTTGAGGTATACTAAAATAGAAAAATACTGTGCAATTTTCCAAACTCACATTGGTTTCGCAGACAGCATCTCTGTAAAGTGTGTGTATTCACTTTCTCCACTAAACGGCTCGCTGCAGCTGCTCCCCCCCCTCCCTGTGAGCCCAGTGTGCTCCGATTGGTCAGCTCGGCCCCTCTGTTCTGATTAGTCAACCACCAGAGAGGCTCCGCTCCGAAAAGTGGCTTCAGTTAGCTGCTAGCTAGCTGAAAACACCAACGGTAGCACACACCATCATATGCCAATATATACACCTTACACACCCCGCAGGACCTCCATAACATGTACAGATACGTGCTATATCTGTATATCATGACGTCAGATTGCTGTACTGATCCCATTGAACGGCTGTCTGTGCTTTGAAGAGATATTTTAAAGTTGATGCGGATTGCACATTATGAGAACGATTGACTACAGGGTCACACATTGAAAGGCATTTTTTTGAGAAGACCTTAAAAAAGTATTTTGCTTCTCAAACAAGTAGAACAATTGATACAGGCACCACACCATTTTCTTGGCCCTGAACTTGGCTAGAATTTGAAAATACACAACCGGAAAAAATCTGCCACTTCCTTATAGAGCCCCTCCTCCAACACACACGAACGCGCACATGACCCATGAGGGCACGAGATAAGTTTGTGCACAGATGGAAGGCTGACAGGCAGGTAAGCCATCCAGTTATTTTAGCCGGGCCGGCTCAGATGATTGGTCGTGTTTTTTACAGTACTACGGCTTCCACAGATGACATTTTTTGTATGGATTTGTTGTCAAAGCACTTAAGATATTCATTGCTATCGGGATGTTAAGAGCATTCCATGGAATATAACAAAAAGTGTATCTCGAGCCGGTTTCTCAAACTTACCTACCCCACCTTTAAGCAATTAGTAAAATCCTTGACATTTTTTTTTGTGTTTATTGAAATTGATTGTTTACATTCTGCTTTGATGGAAAACCCCATACCTAATGTAACATCAAGCCATATTCAACTTCTGTGGCTGTGGAGGTGATATAGTTACGATTGATGATATCATTTGTACATGTAATTAAAGGACCAAAAAATATATATATCCGTAAATAAGATATATACAAAGATAGCCATTCATTGTTCCCCATCAGATCCCCTGACATAAAGAAATCCCCCACAGTGACGTATTTAATGCGTCTCACTTATAACGCCCCTTTGATGCATTATATGAGAACTAGTTGTGATGGCTTATCAACCAGGTTATGCAGTGATGGAAGCTGTCGCAATTTAATTAATTAATTAAATATATTAAGAACAGCTGATTTGTGGGTGCAGGCCTCCTCTGCAGACGCATAACAGCTTGTTTGTTCTATCCATAAAATAGCGAGACAACATGGTTCTTGGTTATGCAACTTATTCTATCCATAAAAGCTGGTGGGTTAAAAGCAAAATTGATCAAAGTTTCATCAGTATACCTTAGCTGGTTTATGTGTTTTTGTGAAGGAATCGCCCTCTCATGGTAAAACCCTTCAATTTAATAAAAGGGCGTATTTTAACGTGGAACCTAGACATGCCCTGTTTGGAAACAAGAGGGGTGGTGCAGACAAACAGAGTCTCACCTGTTTTACTTACATGCTCCTGATCTCCAATCCTCTATACAAGCACATATAAAAGCACTCACTCAAACGTATTCCTAGGATTTGACTCCACCAAGCTGATTTAAAACTCATCCACCAGTTATAACTGAAACAAAGTAACAAGAGGACATTTTACTGACCCTGGCACCCTCCACTGACAACTCTTTGTTCTTAGGAGTTGTTCCCAAAAGCTTATTGATTTAGTTTAAAGCCCTGACAGGCCTTGCCCCAAGTTATATATCTGACCTTTTAGTGCCTTGTACCGTGTCTTCCTGAGATCCTCAGATAGCTCTTTTCTCATAAACCCAAAATCTAGACTTAAATACTAAGGTCATGAGTCCTTTGATGTCAGGGTTGGTAGACGTTGGAATTGATTGCCATTTCAAAATAATATAAAAACCTCTTACCTTGTCACCCTCCACAAGGAAGTACACCAAGTACCAAGCTCAACACAACAGGGAGTGACCGTAATGACATGCCCCCTGTGGAAAGGTACAGTTGAAGCTTACATGTGCAGGTGTTTTCCAGAAAAGCTAAACATTGTAAAGAAAGGTTGGCCAACCGACGACTACCCCGCTGCTTCTGTCACCTTAACATTCTCAGAACTAAAGCGAATTAAGACTGTCATAAATACGAATGCACAGACTCAACTTCATGGCGATAGAAAATGACTTAATGTTGGAACTGAAACACACAGCTAACCTGTACGCAGGGTTGGGAGGGTTACTTTGTAAATGTAATCAGTTACTGATTACTGAATACATGGCTCTGAAAGTAATCCGAATACAGTTACAGTTACGTGTAATAACGTAATCAGATTACTTTTAGATTACTTTTGGATTACTTTCTTTTTCCATCACAGATGGTTATGTTTTGGTGAACAGG
The DNA here is from genome assembly GCA_943591055.1 of Gobionotothen gibberifrons. Taxonomy (NCBI): domain Eukaryota; kingdom Metazoa; phylum Chordata; class Actinopteri; order Perciformes; family Nototheniidae; genus Gobionotothen; species Gobionotothen gibberifrons. Next base: position 56,359 of record CALSBZ010037416.1, on the reverse strand, counting down.
AGACACAAAATGCAAAAGGAAACTGAACGTGTTTTTACTGTTTTAATGGCTTATCAAGAGCACAACTGAAACATAACATCTGAAACGATGTAACAACATAATAAACTTTGTGGGGATGCAGCTTGGGATGTGAGGAGTGAGGGACACGGCTTAGAACGGGCGTGTCGCCTTCTGTCATGCCAGTGTTGGCAGGACATGAATTAAAATGTCGAACTCGGACTTCATTTTAAGGACACGTCGGCCAGGGGTGTAGAGCTATATTTGTTTAAGCACCGGATCGGCAAAACAGGAGACTCTGTGCACCAGTCTGCCTTGATCTATCGACACTCACAGTAGCCTATCTGCTGCCCACAGCTGTTTTATAGAAGGAAAACCTCCTTCAGTTCATGAAATCTCTGCAGCACCAGGAGGCAGCGGGAGGGTTAACTCAGCCTCTGAGAAGACGAGCGGGCAGTGCCTTTCACGCACCGCCTTTCACGCACCGCCTTTCACGCACCGCCTTCACTGTGTTTACCTTCAGAATCATAAGGCTAAAGAGCGACCGCAGGCTGATGTGTTTTAACCACACACACCTCTACACACATACGACTTAAACGCAGACTTTTGTTCCTCCATGTTTCGCTGTTATTGTTTCACTGAGCGGACCCGCCCCTTTTTTTCAAACTCTCCCTTTTTTGGTCCATCTGCGGCGGTAAAGGTTTTTGTGCGCTGTGATGATTCGGCTGTACCTTTAATAGTGAATATTAAATGTTGTGAGGAAATCTTTCCACCAATAATTCCAATAAGTAATCCAAAATGTATTCACTTCAGGTTTACGAAAGTAACTGTAATCGGATTACTCGTTTTTCAAATGTAACGCGAGCTGAATACAGTTACTTGATTTTTGTATTCTGATTACGTAACGCCGTTACATGTATTCCGTTACAACCCAACCCTGCCTGTACGACAGAGTAATTCAATTCTTCTTGAGGAAAGAAAGAAAGAAGGATGGATTTTGGGTACAGATAATCAAAGTTGTGGGGAGTATAGTGCATTGTATTTAAACTGTCATTTAATAAGGTTAATATTGATGCTTCTGCTAGATATGATGGCGCAGCTGTGCCTGTAGTCAAATGTGAATTGTGTTATGAGGTTTCTTGGTTTAGTAATGGCATTTATTCTCGCTACATTAGACACCTGTATGTGATGCATCGCCCTGGTATGCTGCATGTATGCTGCAGGGCTGTCAAACGATTAAAAGTTTTAATCAGATTAATCACCATTCGAACTATGTCCAAAATATGCCATTTCTTTATGTATATTGTTGTGGGAATGGAAAGATAAATGAAAGAAGGCGGGTACATACAGTATGTATGTATGTTTATTATAACTAAGGCTGTCAGTCGATTTAAAATAGTTAATCGCGATTAATCTGTTCTAAATGTTCCTTAGAGGGATATTTTTCAAGTTTTTAATACTCTTATCAACATACGTGTCGAGACGACAGTCAATGGGAAAGAAAAATAATAATATCTGTGAAAAACTGACTGATAAATAGTTATGTGGATGTGTTTTCGTTTAGGGTATTATTATAGTATTGTTCAATACCAAGAGAGGGTATTCCTTTTATTTTGGATAGCGTAGGCTACTTTTCTTAAGCGAGCTGTTCCGGTAACACGGCAACAAAAGGGGCAGAGTTTGTGATGGCCGGTCTCTTGTTCCCAAAGAGGGAGAAGGTGGCGACAGTGTGTGTGAGGCTCCGGAGACGCCATTGGGTTTCAACCTGATGAAAATTCTTAGAGTTGTCTTAAAGCTCCCATGTCATGGCCATTTCCACTGATCACAATTCCATTGTTGAGGTATACTAAAATAGATTTATACTGTGCAATTTTCCAAACTCACATTGGTTTCGCATACAGCATCTCTGTAAAGTATGTTTGTCGCGAGTGAGCCCTCTATGTAATGGCCCACTTGCTGGCACCCAGTTCTTTTAATCCCCCAATTAACCCACACACACACGAGGAGCAGGCAAATATCAGGTAACACAATAATCTTTATTATAAATTAGGTTAATAGTAAGGGACCATATCAGTCAAGCTTCTCACATGGAAATGTTACACAAGGCCAAGTAATGCAGTGCCTATCGACCACCCCGTCATTCAGGCTTCTACTGCTCTACCCCACCCCCTGCTGGCCGGAGGGACTATGAATGGTACAACTAGCAATAAAATATCACAAAGCATGCAAATAACGCAAACACATGGCACTTCTATTAGGGAATCACTACACACATGACACGTCTATTTAAAGAAAGCACTACACACATCACACAATGAACATGCTCTCCCACTCACTGGCCGCTAAGGAGTAAAATGGAACAGTCATTGGCACTGGTGGGCAAATGACAACGAGTGGCACTATTTGCACTCCATACTTTCCTTGTTCATTTAACCAGTGACAGCCTGCCAAGATATGGCCTGAGTTAAAATAGTTATGGGTCCGCTCTCGGTCAGGAACACCTCAGACCGAGAGGAGTTAAAAGTTATTTTGCTCACCCTTCCTTAAGCGCACTGCCCCTGATAGGAGCAAGCGCGCGGTGCGACAGGCAGGAACTTGAGGACGTTGCAATGATCAGGAACTTGAGTGCGTGGCAATAAACAGGAACTTGAGTGCGTTGCAATTCTGCCTTCAACCGACCCGTCGATCAGCGGCTGGCAGCCGTACAGCAAATCGCAGCGTAGCAGAACTTCCACAGTGGACCTTCGCCTCACGGTCGCTTCCTCGTAGATCCGTCCAGAGCCTTGCTTCCCGTTTTCTCTTCGCCTCGTAGCTTCACCTTTTCCGTTCTCCCGGCTCTCCCGGTAAAAGTCCCGGCTCCTCACTTTAACCAACCACCGGCCAATCCACGTAGCTCCCTGGAAGGCTGGGCAGGCAGCAGCCAATCACGCTGCCCTCATCCAGCTGATTCACACCAGCTGCGAAAACACACATACTCCGCCCACCTGACAGGCTAACCCTTTTTATGAATGGAAACACACGTCCCCACTTCCGCTTAAAATACATATGCACACAGTATATATAATGCATCATCATTTGACATACAAAGATCCCATCCCTACTGGCGACATATTCAGCAGTATTCACTTTCTCCACTAAACGGCTCGTTGCAGCTCTTGCCCCCCTGTTACGTTCCCTACGCGTTCCATACGCGCTCTCGCTAAACGGTACTACGACACGGGTATAATGGCTGATGTCAAACAAAAAGGTTAAATAAGCTGTACAACTAAAAATAATGTCTTGAAAATATTAAAATCAATAATAAGAAAATGTTTCAATCACAATCAATAAAAGGCAATACAGAACTGTATAACATCTCCTGATGTCAAAACATAAAATAAATACAATGATAAATATAAAACAAAAATAAAATCTGTACCTTTAGGAGCAATGTCTAACATGTGTAATAACTTGTGAGTTTGTGAGGCCATTATGCCTAAATAAAGGTACTCAAGCTTTACTCTATTTTCAAGTTTTTCTTCAAAAAGATGAGTTTGTCTACGTTGTCAGTAGTGAGGCAGATCTGTTGGCGGTAACTGTCACCTGCCGTCGAGAAAACCCTCTCGCTGGGGACTGAGACCGACTCGGATGTGATTGAGCATGTTTGACGTGTTACCACTAGCATACCGCACCGCTGTCGAACAACACCGACACACCGTCCTCGTCCGATCCACAACTCGCACTCCATCATTGTTGTAGTCCACAGGGAACCCGAAATGTTCCCACACACCTGATTTAAAAGAAGCAGGTGGGTCTTCTAGCTCCTGTGTGTTGTGTGAACTCGCCATAATAATAATAATAATAATAATAATAATAATAGATGGAATTTATAAAGCGCCTTTCAAGGGACCCAAGGTCGCTGTACAGGGTGGACAGACAAAACAAAACAGACAGTGAGGAGCGAACAAACAAGAAAACAAATAAAAATAAGATAAAGGAAGCCAGGGGACCAGGAAAGGACTAGGGTCCGAAGGCCATGGAGAACAGGTGGGTTTTTAGAGACAATTTGAAGATGTCCAGCGAGGCAGCGTTCCGGATCTCAGAGGGAAGTGCATTCCAGAGGGTAGGGGCAGCAACAATGAACGCCCTGTCACCCACAGTACGAAGGTGAGAGCGGGGGATGGAGAGGAGGCCCGTGTCTGAGGACCGCAGACTCCGAGAGGGGGTGTAAGGATGTAGGAGGTCTGTTAAGTACTGGGGGGCGAGGGTATGGAGGGACTTGTACGTGAGGAGGAGTGTTTTATATTGAATCCGGGACTTGACCGGCAGCCAGTGGAGGTGGATGAGGGTGGGGGTGATATGTTGCCATGGTTTAGTGTGGGTGAGAAGCCTGGCGGCAGAGTTCTGGACATAGCTACTAACTTTTCTTCTTCATGTATTGTGTTCGTTTTGTTTTGTTTTGTTCTTGTTCTTCATTTGTTATTTACGGGCGGCTGGCTTTTAGGCGCAATACCGCCCCCTGGATTATATATAGTGTAATACTGCCCTGAGTGACAGACTTTTTTCCCACTGGTAAAAAAAGGCGTATTCGCCGTGTGACTGCATGTGCCGAACCGTGACGTCCGAACCGTGACGGTACGGGACGAATACGGATACCGTTACACCCCTAGTAAGTACTTTATAGTTAGTAACAAATCTCAGTGCACTGTGATAGGCGGCATCTAACTTGATCAGGTAATGGGCAGGTGCATTCATATAAATCAGATCACCAGTCCAGCACAGGTATAAAGGTCACAGAGCCTTTTCCTGGCCTCAAGTGAGAAACAGGACTTGTTTCTGAAAAAGAAACCTAGCTTCACCCTCAGCTTTCTAAGCAGATTATTGACCTGAAGTTTAAAAGAGAGACAATTATCAAGCCAGATACCAAGGTATCATACACATTTATATTAGATGTCCTGAATTGTGTTTACTTTACAAATACATCTCAAAATCCAAGCACCAACCTTGACTCCATGGCCTTATATAATATGTACTGGAAAGCATGAAGGCAAACTGTGTGTGTGACAGCCACAAGAAATCAAATAAAATATTCATGGCGACAGCTGTCCAGATATACTTGTCTTACCTGCCCAGAAAAAGCCCAAGAATAGCATTTCACAGTCTATGCTAATGAAAAATTCAGCCAGCAGAACGTGACTGTGATTGTTCTCGGCTGAATGATGGATACAGCTGTCTGACTGAATGACTCCCATGTGCGCGTAGGCGTCACTTTATGTGTGCTGTGTGTTTTTTCTCCCAGTGTGAGACTGTACGGGGCTGAAGATGAAGGATACATTTCTATCCAAGTGACTTGTGTGCTTATGTGTGTGTGTTTACCTTTTTGGTGTGTGTGACAGCAGTGGTGAAAGATGATGAATGTGTATGACAGGTGTCCTGTAGGTGATGGATGGCTGGTATTTCTCCGGTGCGGAAGCGGCAGGCAGCCATAGTATCAGTAACTTCCTGTTGCAAATAGAATATTACTGAGCAACACACTCTCACTCCATAATCGTCCAGGAGCAACGCTTGGTCAGGGTCCCGTGGCGTGCAGTTGTGACGCTCCTAAATT
>CALSBZ010037416.1:23507-40775 GCA_943591055.1 Gobionotothen gibberifrons | reverse complement strand
AAAAAAGTCTGTCACTCAGGGCAGTATTACACTATATATAATCCATGGGGCGGTATTGCGCCTAAAAGCCATCCGCCCGTACATAACAAATAAAGAAGAAGAACAAAACACAACAAAACGAACACACTACATGAAGAAGAAAAGTTAGTAGCTATGGCGAGTTCACACAACGCACAGGAGCTAGAAGACCCACCTGCTTCTTTTAAATCAGCTGTGTGGGAACATTTCGGGTTCCCTGTGGACTACAACAATGATGGGGTGCGAGTTGTGGATCGGACGAGGATGGTGTGTCGGCGTTGTTAGACAGCGGTGCGGTATGCTAATGGTAACACGTCAAACATGCTCAATCACATCCGAGTCAGTCTCAGTCCCCAGTGAGAGGGTTTTCTCGACGGCAGGTGACATAGTTACCGCCAACCAGAGGTCGCGTTAACCGAATATTTTCCGTCTATGATGGATTTTTTTTTACAATGACGGAAAAATCTGAAAGCCGTCCGTCATTTTGACAGATTAGAACAAACTCAGAACAGCGCCACAGTTTCCCCGCAGCAAGGCTCTGGTGTTATGCCGTGTTATGCATGCCCGCCCAAAAGGAAATTATATAGTCTCCAAACCTAACTTTGTCGTACAGATCATTGAAATGTCTGTGAGTATTTGCTTTACGCTGTGCGCGCGTGTTACTGTTTGTGGTTTGTTTTTAACTGTGTAATACAGTTAATGATTCCAAATGTTAGAGTTCCTTATTTTCATACTAAAACTTATACTACTGTTAAAAATAAATATAAAAATAAATAGGGATTTGGGACTTTTTTTAAACTTTTCCTTGTTGTACCAAAACCGTACCGAACCGTGACCCCCAAACCGAGGTACGAACCGAACCGTGACTTCGGTGAACCGGTACACCCCTAAAAGGATTACATTTTTAAAGTAACCCTTCCAACCCTGGTCATATTCAGTGCTTTTTTCGCTCTTGGATGATTCTAAAAAGCTGTGTGATAACTAAGTAACTCTGTCGGAGTCCTTACCCCAATTGAAGGAGTTTAAGTATCTTGGGGTCTTGTTCGTGAGTGAGGGGACAAAGGAGAGTGAGATGGGCTGGAGAATCGGAGCAGCGGGAGCGGTATTGCAGTCTTAAGATGTGACGAAGAGAGAGCTGAGCAAGAAGGCAAAGCTTTTTTGTCATTAAATCAACCACACATAGGGTACATCTTCTATCTGTGGATATGTTGCTGAAATGTTTGTATTCACAAAATACAAAACCAAAGCACAGTTATCAATGGGTATTGCTTACAATGGCTAACCCGAGGTAAACAAAGCGAACAACTTGCCTGCGGGCGTCCATCTTTTTCCGACTTGCTAATGGCACGTAGCATTATATCTCCAAACTGGCCTGGGAGCGCCTTGGAATCCCCCAGTTATGGCGCGTTTCCACTGCAGCGCGGAGCTCGCTTTAAGCGTGCCGAGCCGTGCGGGGCCCGTTTTTGGTTGCATTTCCACTTGGCCTAGTACCGGCTAGCGGGTCCTAATTCACAGTTCTACTGGCCCCATAAAATCGTGGATCTAGGGCCAGGAACAACCAGGCTGAGTCGGGCTGAGTATGCTAAACTAGAGAGAGAATCGCTGGCAAGGGGGCTACAACTACAACAAGATGAACATATTTGACCGTGATTTAATTGTAATGCACGTTTCAAAATGATGCCGAAGTAACAACATACTGATACCGGTTAATAAAAACCATGAATTAATGCTTTGACAAGTCTGCAGGCGGAAAACCTTTTAAAATGCGTGTTTTCTAAATGGAGATTGGCTAAGCTAACGTTGTATATGCTCCGACCGTCCACACTCACAACAACGGCCTATACAGACATAAAAAAAACAGCGACTGTATTCGCCATGACACAGACCGTCTGTGGTTTGCACTTGTTTAACTTTTGTCCAGTTTCTGAACAGATATGAGGAGCTGTGAGCTCACAGCTAACGGCTGTGTTGTTTTTGCGCCATAAAGTGAGTCAGTCCTAACGAGGCCTAACCATACCGAGCGAGGCCGCGTAGTAGAAATGCGCCATTAGAGCTGTGTTTTGTGGCCAGGCAGGTCTTGGGGCTGGAACTGCTTCCACCATGGCCTAACTCTCGGATAAGTGGTTGAAGATGGATTGGATTTAAGATTGTTAATACGATTATTTCTTATAATCTGTATTTATTGCCTTGCACCACCCGTCCTCTAACTGAGGATAACATGACAGGCTCAAAATGACAAGACGTAAGCTACATAGAGGAATAGTAAATGTAAAGGCCTAACACATAAATAAAAACGTAGGAAACAAAGACAGAAAAAAATATATTTTGACCATTAATAGTTCCAAATACACAAATGAGTGTGATACAGATGCATTTATTGAAATCTCAGTTTTTCAATGTTGATTATGCTTCACACGCAAAAAACAGCTGTTTGTACTTACATGTTTGCAGTTGTCCATCATTCTAATAGCTGGGTTTGTTAACGAACTGCCCATGTAAGTGTGTGTTTCTCTTGAGAAATTAACATGCATTAAATTAAAAGGACATTACGGACAATTCATTAGGAAAAAACTACTGCTGGCAAAAAAACGAACTAATCCATTCTATCCCTTTCTGCTCTATTTAGCCTGTTATAATTGATTTACTGTTTATTGAAAAAGCTGTGTATACATAGTTCATTTGCCCATTCTGTCTTATTTTGCTTTGCACTTCATAATATTCACTTTAATCTTCCCATTTGCATTCTTCTTTATTTAACATTACTTTATTTATTTCCTAATTTCAGTTAATGGTTTTGCGTTAATTTATGTTATCCCCTAATTAATTATGAAATTGTTATCACAATTGCAATTTATGTTAAGCAGTTAGCAAGGCAAAATGTCTTAAATGAAATACTGTATTTATTTAAGAGAATTATCGTATCATTACACCGATTTGAAACCTACCTATGAGAGCATTAAGTCGTACATTTAAAAACATTTGTATCTCTCACTTAAGCTGCATTCACGAAATAACAGCAAAATAAAAAGGAAAAACTCATATTAAACACAAATGGTATACCCCACATTCTCATAGCATCATGATCTTGGTTTTAGTGTTCCCTGTTTTATTTTCAAGTTTTCTCTCCCTTTGTCATGTCTGTTTTTTCTACTCGTTTGTTTTCCCGCCTTTGTGATTGTTTGCCCCGCCTGGTTCAGTTGTACTTCCTGTTTTTGTGTCTTCCTGTTTTTGTGTCTTCCTGTTTTTGTGTTTTTGCGTGGCAGGCGATTGCCTGCCACGCCCTGATTTTTCCCCTTAAAAAAAAAAATGACATGTAAGGGAACAGTATCCATTTGTTTTTAATGACACAACTGTCCTGTGTCCCAAAATAAATGAGAATAAGCAGACATCCCTTTGCTTCTGTTATCACCAACTCTGTGAGGGATTTTCTTTTCTACAACTCCATGTGGCTATTAGCACTGACCTTTGTGAATTTTACAATGTTTACCACAATGCTCTTTGTATAGATTGGAGCCAATACTTTGTAGACATATAACATTCTTTAAGTTTACAATGTCACACTTTGCCTCTCTCCTTAAACGCTGGCCCCCAGTACTTTTCCACTACCCTGCCTCCACCTCACCCCACCAGACAGCCCCTCCCACCTCATCAGCTCACCTGGGCTTCCAGCTGCATCTCATCTGCAATCAAGCTAGTACTTGAGCCTCTTATGCTCACACACTCACTACCAAATTGTTCTCCGCCACTCAAGAAAGACTCTCGAGCACTTTGTTTCTGGACTGATTTCTTATTGCCGACCCTGCCTGCCTCTGCCCTCCCTTTCTCATCTGATACCCAGTAAACCCACAGACTTCTGTCCCTCACCTCAAGATCGGCTTCTCCTTAGTTCCTGTTCACAAGTGGTTGCTTGGTGTTCTCCATCCGACAAGATCGACCTACCTACTGGTGATGGTGAGATGAAGCCTTATGAAGCTATGAAGCTTTCCAGCCAATTGGGCTCATCTCATGAGGCTTCATTTGAACACAAACCCCCCTGTTTGCCAAAGTGTGTAAAACAGGCAGATATGACATCTCAACAGTGTGAACTTTCTTATACTGAGTTCCCAATGAGTAAAGCATTATAATAACTCTAAACAATAAACATTAAATCATATTTTCATGCAATCAATTTGTATCAATATTGTATATAATCCTCTTCAATGATTGTGATTGAAAAGCCTAAGGAAGCTGGTAAACATTGCAAAGAGGGATTTTTATTCCTAAATACTATTCGTAAACTTAACCATCTTATAGCCTCAGAAAGGCTAAACAACATCAAAGAATAAATGTATTAACTACATTTAGCACTAGACAAAGTACAAACATCAGCAAGTGATAGAAATAAACAAACATAAGTGAGGTTCTGAGCTCTCTTAATTCCATCGTGGCACCGGGGGACGGGTACAGTAGGGGTAATATGAGTGGGGCCCTGAACAATCTGCCTCTCTGAGCAACACGTTCTCACTCCCAACCCGTCACATGTTGACGGACGGTCAGGGCCCCTCCCCGTCACTCTATTACATACAGGGTACCAGTGGCGGATTTAGGATTGTAGGAGATCCGGGGCTTAGTCCAGGAGTTGTTGTGGGAGGGTGCAGGGGTAAAGTGCTATTTTTTACAAGTGGGGGGTGGACCGAACATCCTTTAGGGGGGGTCGTCGCCTCCTCTAGGGGGGTCCGGGGGCATGCTCCCCCGAGAAGATTTTTTTTTTTAATATTGAAGTTAAAAGCATCAATCTGGTGCACTTTGAGAGCAACATTATCCCTACCTTAATAATACCTTAAAGCGGACAAAAGGCACTGGAGAACACTTATTCATTAACACCCTTTGATGAAGCAAACTAATGCCTTAACTCACTCAAATACAGTCGTTTACTTATTTCGGTGAAACGAATGTGCGTAGAGTTTTAAAGGATGTGGATAGTCTCACCTTGATTCTGGGACCGCCTACTTCCATCTACGTAACTTTGCAAAAATCAGGCATATCTTGCCTCAAAACGATTCAGAGAAACTAGTCCATGCATTTGTTACTTCTAGGCTGGATTATTGTAACGCCTTATTATCAGGGTGTACCAAGAAGTCAGTTAAGTCGCTTCAGCTGATTCAAAATGCTGCAGCTCGTGTACTAACTAGAGTTAGGAGAAGGGACCACATTACTCCTGTTCTGGCTGCCTTACACTGGCTCCCTATAGAACACAGGATAGAATTTGTCTTCTTCTCGTCTACAAAGCCCTTAATGGGCAGGCACCATCTTACCTTAAAGAACTCATTATACCCTACTGTCCTACTAGGGCATTGCGTTCCAAAAACGCAGGGTTGTTGGTTGTTCCTAGAGTCTCTAAAAGTACAATGGGAGCCAGAGCCTTTTCTTATCAAGCTCCACATTTGTGGAATCAGCTTCCAGTTTGTGTTCGGGCGGCAGACTATCCGTTTTTAAGAGTGCGCTTAAGACCTTCCTTTTTGATAAAGCTTATAGTTAGGGCTGATTAGATTCAGCCCCTAGTTTTGCTGATATAGGCTTAGTTTGTCGGGGGACATCTTACTTCTTCCTTCTCTCTGTCTGTACCTGTGTACTCTCATGTTCCGATTAACCCAGCTTCCCCAAATTTCTTTCTTTTTGGTGTCTATATACGCCGGGATCCGGAGTCATGGATGGTCCTGTAGCTGCAGTCCTGTGTCCTGGATCGCGAGCCCGGATCTTGAGTCGTGGCTGTTGCTGTGGTCCTGGATCATAAGTCCTAGATGGATGTCCTCGTGGATTCATCTTCCTATTATACACACATGCATTTCCAAACATTTGGACTACCTATGTTGCAAATGTATTATCTTTTTTTTACACACGGCATCTATTGCACGTCTGTCTGTCCTGGGAGAGGGATCCCTCCTCTGTTGCTCTCCCTGAGGTTTCTCCCATTTTTCCCCTTTAAACTGTGGGTTTTCTCTGGAAGTTTTTCCTTGTACGATGTGAGGGTCTAAGGACAGAGGGTGTCGTATTGTCATACTGATATTCTGTACAAACTGTGAAGACCACTGAGACAAATGTAACATTTGTGATATTGGGCTATATAAATAAACATTGATTGATTGATTCTGGCGCATTGCTTATCGTTTTATAGATCTATTCTCACCCACCATCTTTGTTTGTGACGTAAAGAGTGTAATGCTGCGTTCACACCGGTTTGTTTGGACAGACGCGAATTCGCTCCGATGGCGAGCATGAAGCGGTGGACGCGGCGCAATTGAGGCGATTGAACTGTGCCGCGTCAAACGCGAGAGTTCAATTTTTTCAACTCGAAAAATTCAACTCAAATTCACGTGACGCGTTCTCGCGGAAGCCAATCAGCGGTGAGGATCTCAGCCTGCCGTTACTGACGTTCAACCAGAAAACATCAGCCATTAGCTGTTAGCACACAGAGATCACAGCTCCTCATATCTGTTCGAAACTGTACACAACTTAAACAAGTACAAACCACAGACTGTCTGTGTCATGGCGAATACAGTCGCTGGTTTATTTATGTCTGTAGGCCGTTGTTATGAGTGTGAAGTGAGCATATACAACGTTAGCTTTGCCTGGTCGACCCAATCTCCATTCAGAAAACAAGCATTTTAAAAGGTTTTTCGCCTGCCGTCTTGTCTGCAGACTTGTCAAGCATTAATTCATGGTTTGTACTAACCGGTATCAGTATGTTGTTACGTCGGCATCATTTAGAAACGTGTATTACAATTGAATCATGGTAAAATATGTTCATTTTGTTGTAGTTGTAGCTCCCGAGCCAGCGCGTCTTGTTTGAATGATGCAAGTAAACACAGCTGGCAGCCGCGGTGAAACTCGAGCGATTAGAGCGAAGCGAATATTTGCATCGCGTCCGGTGTGAACACCCCATTAGACTAGAGCTGTTACGATAGGAGCGATTAGAGCGAAGCGAATATTCACATCGCGTAAGGTGTGAACGCAGCATAAGAGTCACGTTTCTGAATCGGACACTGAGTGGATGCAGTCACAGCCAATCGGAGTCTGATTCAGAGGGTTGCCTGTCAGTTCCGTTGCTATGGTTCCGTTGTTATGTGTACTGAAACGAGAGCCGGTATAATTCCATGCGCGAAAACAAAATACAAATTGGAATACGTTATTTTAGTGTCTTAAAAGTAGACTGAGGTATGAAGGGTTAACGTTACACCTGAGGATAATTTGTAGTCATGTTCTGTATACATATTAACATATAAGGGTATACTTAGTGTGGTTACTCCATGTTTACTAGCTATAACATTAACGTTACATCACTATTTTTCACTTCTTACTCAGTCAGCCAGAGTGCAGATATCACCATTAGATTCACAAACCTGAAACATCATCCATTTCTTCACTGCTGGTGATGACATTGTTGTCAGCTGCTGATACTGCTGCTGCTGTTGCAGCTTGTGGCGCCTGCTTCGATGAAAATAACTTTCTAATAACCAGAACTTTAGAGGCTATTAGCTTAAAACTCGTCAGGCACTTCTTCTTCAGAGCAGGGAAGGCTACGCAGTATGCAGGCTACTTTCCCGCAGCGGCTGCCTCTCTGGTGGACTCCAGTACTGCACATTACTCCCAAGACGTTTTCAAAAAAATATATATATATCTTTTTTTTTTTTAAATGTTTAAAGTGAAACATCCGGGGCTTTTCAGAAAACATCCGGGGCTTTAGCCCAAGTAGCCACCCCCTAGCGCCGCCACTGCAGGGTACCCCTTGGAAGTCAGTTTTCAATGGGCAGGGCGTCCCATAGACCTTCATAGACCTCCCATAGCGTTATTAATAGACGCCATGAGAACGCTCCCCGGCGGTCGGTTGTTATTGTCAATATTAATATAATAATTATTTATTTTTTAATAGTCACACTCGATTTCGCCGATTTTCTTGTTGCCCCAGCTGGTTGACACCTCTTTTAGCAGAAACAAACGCTACATTAATGTATTCAATCGATGTTAATCCATGTGTGTGGTTGTGGTTGTCAGGCAACGCAATAATGTACAAACTCTTCAACTACAAAAACATTTTAGAAGGTCTCACGAAATACTTTAATGTAAATTAAAATGCAAATGTGAAGGTATGTGTGTAATGTGGTGATTGACATTATTCACCCACGGATCTATGGGTTGGGGTATTGTTCCGCACGGACATTTTAGTTAACCGGACTTCCTGTTGATGTGAAATCCGAAAACATTTTTTAAAATAAAATAATACTTTATTCCGAGTTTGCTTGCTTTTCTCTTTGGAGGTCATCACATAACGGCATTGTAATGCACGGTTCGGCTGCATTAAATATTACATATCTGCCGTAGTTCGCTATTTATAGAGCCCTGATGAGAAGACTTCTAGACCAACAGGAACAACTGCCGCCGAAACTGAATATGTGACGTGGATCATAAATATATCAGCAATTAAACAAAATCTTCAATTACAAGGGGTAGGTAAGTTTGAGAAACCGGCTCGAGTGCACAAAAATTCCAAAGTACACGACCGAAAAGAATCCGCCCCTTCCTTCAGACTTCCGACAGAGCACCTCCTCCAACACACATGAACACGCACATGACCTCAGTGAAGACTTGAGCAACAATCAGATGTAAAACAACACCCAAGATCATGATAATGAATGTAAAACAAATGTATAACAAAGTTATTGTCAGTGCTTATATTTTTGAAGCTAGCATGTTTGTTTTGTGAAAATGTATTACAAATGTTACGTCTAGCTGATGAGAGCAGGCTGCGGTAACGTTACATATCAGGCAAAAAAAAGGTTAGCAATACTACACAGCCCAAGTTGGTTTTGAATGTTTATTTGAAATATTTAGCGTTTTCATCTATCATGTTTGTCGACGAACGAAATACAGTACCTAATTACCTAGCTACGCTAGACAGCGTCTGCTAAATGAGTAAATATAAATGCTATGCTACCTAGCGTTTGTTTCTGTTATTATCGGTGACACATTGGGACACACAGGGGAGAGCAACAAACAGTTCAGCTATGCTGCATACAGACAATTTGTTGTGTGGCAATATGGAGCCCTGGGACAGGGTCACAGAGTGAATATTCCCAGTTGCTGTGTCTGGAAGATACGCGACCGGCACCCAGATCCACATGGACAGTACAAAGGCTTTATCCCCAGTAGGGTATAAGCTCACAACAGTCCAAGAGAAAAAGAGTGAGCATGGCATCAGATTTCAGCTCGGTGTGCTCCGAAGTAGTCACCATCGTTGAAAAGCAACTCCGATATTGACTCTGGTTTGACTTCTCCTAGTTTCCACTTTCTTTTTCTTCATAATTTGCTCCATTACAGTTTTTCTTTTGCGACCGGTAGACGATGTTGAAGCAAACTCTGCCATGGTGAAACTGCCCGGAGACGGGAAACACGACCAATGACGGCACGCACAATGACTGCACGAGTGTGCGTGCACAAGATGGAAGGCTGACAGACAGGTCGGCCAACCAGTTATTTTAGCCGGCCCGGCTAAAATAATTGGTCGTAGTTTTTACAGTATTACGGCTTCCACAGATGACATTTTTTTATGGATTTTTTTTCAAAGCACTTACAGTACAATATTCATTGCTATCAGGATATTAAGAGCATTCCATGGAATATAACAAAAAGTGTATCTCGAGCCGGTTTCTCAAACTTACCTACCCCTCCTTTAATACTGGCAACTTCTTATTATGGGAAATACGAAAACGTCTTTTAAAACTACAATTCCGTCGTACCATAGAACATGTTGCGAAACACACAATAGCCAGCGTGTGTAGTTCGGGGGACGGGGTGGACCCGTTCAAATCCAGTTTTGGACAGTCTGCCGTGGTTCCATCCCATTTCAAAGTGCTGTTCGACGCTCGGCGTAACCCTCGGCGCAACCCTCGGCGCACACTCAAACATCCAATCACAGAGCTTGAGGACTATCACGGGGTTTGTCAAGCGAAGCGGAGAGTAAAATTCCGGGTGTAAAATTCTCTAAAGCAACTACTATGAGCAATTATGTGTTATTGTTGAGCAAATAACAGTGTGGGGTTTAGAAAAGACGATGAAACAATACACATTTCAGTATTCTGAGCCCCTACTCTCCCCATAACTGATGGCAACAAAATTCCTACATTATTCAATTAAAATAAAGAAGTAAAAACAAAGTGTGGCTTGATATTGAATAAGAAAAAGGTTGATAAACGCTGTGAGAATGGATCTGCGGAGAGCATTTCGCCGCGATCCCAACTCGTCTATTACCAACGTTCAGGGAGCTCTATGCAAGTCAATGGGACGCCCTGCCCATTGAAAACTGACTTCCAAGGGGTACCCCAGGGCTGGACAGTAACGGTTGCCAGGTTGCCATTGGCAACCATTCAGAAAAAATGTCAACCACTTCTTGGCCTTTCGTTGTCATCAGTGGCAACCAGTTTTTAACATAAAGAAATAAGGACAGCTAAATGTGCACCCCAAAATAGATAAATGTTAAATATTTGTTGTATTAAGAGTGATATTTAATTATTGTTGTGACCAGTCGGAACCTGATACTTAAGTTGCACGTCCATTGGTGTGATTACGGAGCCAGAAAGCGATGCACGTTTACTCACGTGGGCGGTGGGGCGTGTGTTTGTTTTACAAAAAATGGCGAAGCAAATTAAGTTGTTTGACTGTGCGGTAAAAAGTTCGGCCAACCCGTCGACATCTCAAACGAATGTTCAAAGTGATTCAACTGATAAAGCGCAAGATGAACCCGAACGAAAGCAAAGAGGAAATGTGTAAAGTCTTGGGAGGCGAAATATATATGTACATTCTGCTTCGTTGTGCATTCACTTCCGGTAAAAGTTCCTTCAAAATAAGAGTCCCGATCTTATTACTACCAAAATAAAAGTGCTAAACGAAACTTTACCATAGGAAAATATTGGCATACAAATATAATCACTTCTATAAAAAGGTAACACATTTTAAATATAGTTAGACATATTAAAGGTAATGTACAGCATTAATAATTTAGTGGGAATGCTGTTAACAGCATTCCAACTATCTGTTCTTCTACGGACGAAAAATGTATTATTATTATTATTCCACCGAAACTTTGGCCCTCTTCTCCTCCTGCATTGAACATCGCAGAAACTCTGTTCAAACATCAAAACGTTCAGCTCGGTCGGGAATCGATGGCTATTACTTTTCTCATTCATAACTTTCATATTTCCAGAGATACATCCCATAATTCATCAATTTTTTAACATTGAAGTCAATGGAGGAATATTCAGACTTCAACAAATCTTCATGCGACTTCAACTGCTAACTGTTCGTTCATACTTTCACTCCGAAACCTCATTCCAACTTTTAAATGTTACACATCTTTCTGACATTATTCGTGTAAAACAACTTTTAAATCTGATTCTTACATTTAGAGATATTAAACATTGTTCAGACCTTGTTAAAGACGTTTTCTTCACATTTTAACATTAACTAGAGTGCGTGATGTCACAGCTAGAGTGGAGGAAATCTTGAAATATGCCTTCATATATTTTTTTTAAACTGCCATAATTCCCAAACCCTACATTCCTGAGACATAATTTCTCATGACAAACGTAGGAAAACATCTCGTAGCTTGAAATATGACAAATAATTAAGCAAAATAATTAAACAAAATGCCTCTTGAGGGCATGAAGTGACAAAAACATTCAACATGCCTCCATTAAAGCCCATTGTAATTTCAGGCTGATATTTCCTCACAGCAGCAGCTGCACACCTTTAGTTAAACTGCCAAAAAGGCCACATTATTAACCCGAAACTACACAAAAATTACACTTCAGATACTCAACTTCCTTGACATGCTTCACGTTTTGAAATTTCACAGATATCTCTTACGGTTCTTCCACAAAACGTTCACATGTAAGAGGTTCATCTCTCATCCAGAACAATGGAACCCTTTGATCTCTGGACGACTCATTAGCTCAAATAAAAACACCTGTGTCACGGAACACGATGATGTCATCACTTCAACTGACATGCTCAGAGCAGCAGACTTCAGATAATGGTTAATGGTCCTGCCCTCAACAGCTCTACGTCAATTATGGGGTGTCATCATCATATGCCGAAGAGAGAGAGAAGAGAGAGAAGAGAGAGAGAAGAGAGAGAGAGTAATGTAACCTCATGCTATAACTCCTATGAAAATGTTCAAAAAGAGCTCAAACTTCACATGTGTGCTAACAGTCCAGACATCTATGGGACAGTTTTGAGATGTCTTCGAATGCCGTTACCATGGCAACACAATGCTCGCCTTCAAACAAGGTTTTCTAATAACTTCATTGAAACTGCTCCAAACGCCCCAAAACTTCACAGGTTTGGTAATGATGCAGCCATCAACGCATCCAAGTGTATTATGGGGTGTCATCAAATGCCGTTGCCATGGTGATGGATCATTCGCCATGAAAAATGATGTCGCTGTAAGTCCCATCAACACGGTCCAATCGTCCCCCAATCTTCACTTGTATATCACCGGTCCATGCCTCAACAGCTCTACACCAAATCTGAGATCTCACCATATGCCGTTTCCATGGAAACGCATCCCTCGCCATAAAATATGATGTCGCTATAACTCCTATCAAGTCAAATATTCTGCTGCTATTCCAAGCCTTTTTACTTTCTTTTCTTCTCTCATCACACATTCAAGCCCCCAGTGTGCATGTATCATTTCAATCTAAATTCTTCACTTTCTTCTTACACATTACATTTCAGCATAGCAGTTTAGCGTCGGCTTTTCAGCATAAAGCATTCCCACTAGCAATTTCTTCAGGAATTGCATTCTCTAGTTAATATCTAATTCTTAACTGTGAATGTTTTTTATTTATTTAACATTAGAAATGTATTAGTCTGGCCAATGACAGAACCACAATCAAGACTTCAATGCTGAAGGGCCAGTGGATCTATGGTGGGTGTCAGCACAAAGGTCAAGAAAACCCACATTTCAAAGGGAGACAACGGATGACCAATAAACTAGTGACTTGCTCAATTCATTTGTGGATCTGTGAAGAACATAACAGCTGCACTACTGGAACATAACACAATCAAGACTGTTGTAAATTACATATTTATATACACATACTTATACTCAAATGATTATTTCCCTACCTCACATTAAATCAGATGTTCTTTATGCTATAAACAACCAAATGTGTGTTTCGTGATAGCATTCTACATGAGGATGAAAAATTAAAGAAAAGAAAACTAAGTTTAATATTTCAAAACTTGTGATCTGTACGTAGATTGGGCATCCCATATAACCTGGCTGAGCCAATATACAACAATCAGCCAAATAACTTTTCAATACATTATTGATTACTATTTTTGAGGTACTTTTAGGTTGACAGTAAACATAAGTCAGAGGTAAATGGTGTACTTCTACTCCACTACATGTATTTAATACCTTTAGTTACTTTACAGATCTGGATGAATGATGTGAAATATACTCAAGTGTTAAATCAGACTTTAGTTCCAGCTGGAGTAAATTCACAAGCTACCCTGCAGTATACAAAGTCATTCAAACTAGCTGCACCTTTACCAGCTTTGAGAACACTTTGATGATCAATCATTATAAAACATATCATATATTATTCTGAAATGGACCAATCTGCACAATGACTACTTTTTCTGTCGCTACTTTCACTATATTTTGATGATAATACTTTTATACTTTTACTTGAACATTTTGAATGCAGGACTTTTACTGTAACAGAGTATTCCTACACTCTGGTGCTTCTACTTTTACTCAAGTACAACATCTGAGTACTTATACTTTCACTACAAAATCTGAGTAGGCTACTTATTCCACCTCTGGTAGCGTATTAGCCTGAATTGTAGCCACAAAATCACGCAGAGCTGCATAAAAATAGACTCACAATGGTAACAAGTGGAAAATAATATTAACAAATGTGTACAATGATTTGTAGGTAATGTTGATTACTCAAGACACCTGACTTATACATCTTCAAAGGAAGACTGTGTTCATTCTACAATTACATGGGATTAAAGCAAAATGTAGTTTAACTTGCATAATACTTCAATTTTATATAAAAGACAGTTTTTTTTCATCTGTTTTCAAATAAACCTTGTATTGACTTTCAGAATATAAAACTTGTTTCGGCAAATTCAGATGATAAATACAACTTTGAAGCTTGTAACGACATAATTACAAGCAGAGAACGGAGTAATTTAACATCACAGCAAGCATAACAACAGCCGGTGTTTCTTGTGAGTGTTTCCCCAGTGCAAAAACACAAACACACTCGCGAGCTTCCCCCAGACCAGTAATACAAACGAAAATGTGTCTTCGGGTCAATGTGACTGATTTCGATAGAGCAAGTCACATTTGGTTTAGGCACGAAACCAACCTGGTCTCACCAGAATGCGTAACTCCACCACGACTCCTTAACACCGCAGTACGTGGTGGAGTCACGCACTCTGCTACATTTACGTGTCTGCACCACGCAAACAACGCCAATGTAAAGTGAATGAGGCTCCTTTGTCGTGGTGCACACACGCATTTCTACAATGTCCCGCAGTGAGCTTGTATTCCAGGGGTCACCAACTACATTTGTCCAAGGGCCAAAATTAATCCAAGAGACACTTTCGGGGGCCAGAGATTGTTTTATATATATATATTTATAAATAGATCATAATAAATGATATATATATATTTATATAACTGAATAATGACTTCATATTACATACCAAGGTTCATGTGATGTGTACAAATACAAATTGAGCATTCAAACTTTTTTTTCAACCAACAATTTATTATAAATATGTTTTTTTCAACCAACTATTTATATAAATATAAGAAACTGGACAATCTCACTATTTACAATATTGAACATCAGAACTTTCAACCAACTATTCATTATAAATGTCAAGACAGTGTCAAGGTCTTTGTCTGTCTTTCAAGACAGTGGGTCTGGCTGCTGTGTAGGTGGGGGTGATGGTGCATGGGCTGCTGTGTAGGTGGGGGGTACAAGTGCTATACGAGACCTCCACGAGACCTCCTTGCTGGCTGGGTTGATGGTGATGGTTGTGGTGGAGCCTTTGTGCTGAGGTGTATCTTGACCTGGTGGCAGCCGCAGATGGAGGTGGAGGCAGCTGTAGTGATGCTGGTCTGCTGGTCCTTGGTGGTGATGGCTCTGGTGAAGGCCCTTGAGCCACAGTAGATCTTGACCTGGGGGCAGGCACAGATGGATGTTCTGGCTGCTGGATAAACGCCGCCTGTGGGCCACTAGGCCCAGGCAGCTGTGAAACCTCTCTGTAAAACAAATTAAAATGTAGGACAATAATTCCAACTAATTTAATTGAAATAAAGTTCAAGTAAAATGTTGCTCAAGCACAAATAACGTTAACACAGAGTAAACGTTTGATAATGGAGAGTCTATTTTGTCCTAAGAAAAAGTTCATGACTATCGATAAAAAAAATATATCAATAAACCTATTGTTACTTTTCGCGGTATTCCCCACACATTGCCAGTACACTATTACTGTAATATTACACTTACCCATGTCCAAATGGATCCTTGTTGTTGTCTTTGTATTCTTCTTCTTCAGAAGAGTCGAAGACTTCAGGTTCTAAGGCTCTATCTTCACTGCTGCTTGCGAAAAAAATCTCTAGCGAAGTCGGCGACTGTAATGTATTTTTTAGACATTTCTCTCTTTCTCCTCACAGACGTAAACAGATGGGAGACACGTGGTTTATGTTTTTTTTTACTTGGTGGGTAGGTCCTTAGTGATTTCTCGATGTCCATTGGTCATTTCAGACCATGATGGCTGCCGGCCGAGATTTCCTTGACGGACACACAAATCCACCAATCCCACACAGTGTAAAGTCAAGCTGCTTTGAGTGGCCATATTGGCTGCTGTGCCCTGGGTACAGTCTCACGGGAGATACATGCAGCGATTCCGCGGATATCTGAATCATATTTCTACTCCTTATAATCGAAAATATATGATTAATTACATAAGTTATGCGCACCTGGACGCGTCGGCGCGTCCACCGACTCCAGAGGGTTAATATGTTCACTTTATTGAAAAAATTATCTTTTTTTTTATAAGCCTGTATCTGGGTAATAAAACTGAAAGCAGTCCTGATAGGCAGGGAAAGGAATTAACTTTTGTATTAATACCGTGTCCTGATTGGTGGGAAACGGTTGCAGGATATAAGGAAGTGCTTTCTCATGCTGGCACGCAAAAATGTCACTGTCAAAGAGCCTCAAGCGTAAAGTTGAAGTGGAAAACCGCAGTTTTAATGAAGAATGGACAGATAAATATGCATTCATCTTGCCATCGTTCAGTAAGGCTAAACCTGTTTGCCTTATCTGCAATGAAACGGTCGCTGTTCCAAAAGAGTACAATCTCAGGCGTCATCATTTAACAAAGCATGCAACTTTCTCTGAGTCGTATCCTGAGAAGTCCGAGGCACGTCGCATTAAAATGTCCACCTTGACAGCTGGATATGCCCATGCCACCGGAATTATTACCCGGACTTCAACAGAGCAAGAGAGGGCAACAAGTGCGTCTCTTCAGGCTGTGTGGGTTCTGACAAAAAATAATAAAGCATTTGCCACGTCAGAAGTTTTTAAGGAGTGCATGGTGGCAGTTTTGGAGGAACTCGCCACCGACAAATCCATGGATAGGATTGTGGCATCCGTGAAGCAAGTACCGCTCTCTGCTTCGACTACCGCCCGCCGGGTTCATGTGGCGGAGGATGTTCAGCGACTTGTACTTGATGAGGTCAAGAAAGCTGAACATATATCTTTGGCTATTGACGAATCCACTGACACCACTGATATATCACAGATGTCCATCTTTGTCAGATACTTTGATGGAAAATATTTTAAAGAAGAGCTGTTGGCTTTGATTCAACTGGAAGGTAATACCACTGGGGAAATCATATTTGAGAAAGTGGAGGAGCTATTTAAAAAACATGGCCTGTTATTACAGAAAGTCAACTTAATTGTGACAGATGGTGCTCCTGCCATGGTCGGCAAAAACAGGGGTATGGTGAGCAGATTTAAAAATGTTGCTCCAAAGACAAATGCCCTTCACTGTCTGATCCACCAAAGCGTGGTGTGCGCCAAGCTAAGCGGGGATTTGAAAGATGTCATGGACAAAACAATGAAAATAATTAACTTCATAAGAGGGAATTCAAGTACCCAACATCGCCTCTTCCGCAAATTC
>CALSBZ010037416.1:0-13507 GCA_943591055.1 Gobionotothen gibberifrons | reverse complement strand
GACCAAGCGTCGCTCCTGGACGATTATGGAGTGAGACTGTGTTGCTGGATCCCTATCAGTTTGCTTATAAGGTCAACACTGTACTACAGATGTAGCACTATAGAATGGACTCCACCCAGCGGATTCCAACCAAAAACCCATCGGATCCCAGTGGCTGGGATTTTAAAGCCCTCGCACTATTTCCTGAGAGGGCGTTGCCAGATTTCCCCATTTGTTAAATTTCAGGATTTAACCATGAGATGGCGCTTCATTCACAAATACACAAAGACAACTGGGTGAACTTTGGTCTTCAGTTTATTTCCTGGACTTTCAGTACTTCAGTAATGTTTGCAGCTCTGCAGTTGTCTTTGCTGAATAGCATTTAAACACATATTTGTTATGGTTACTATACTATAACGAAAAAATATCAATATTTTAGATGAAATAAAGTATATCTAATCTTATTATCTTAATTGTAATTCAATAATATATAGTCTTTATATTTTAAATAATCATAATAATGTAAATGTTTACACTTCTTTATTTGTTATGCTCTTACTTTTACCTTATTACCTTACCTAATTGTTGTTGTGGTATTTTTACACAGTACAGTAGATTGAAGTAAATCAACTTATACAGTACATTGTGTTGTATTATTAAGTAATATCATACATTAACCCCATTATAGCAGATGCCACATTGAATGGATGAACACATTTATGCATCAATAATTACAGAGTATTTCTAAATATAAGTTGTATAAATACTTATGTATGTAATACTAATAACATAATGATTCATTTTACTTTCAGATGATAATACTTTTCACTAGGGCAATTGACCATTTTGAATGCAGGACATTCACTTCTAACACGTATTTTTACCTAGGTAAATAATCTGAATACTTCTTCCACCTCTGATGTTGGACCCCGTCACTGTTTTTAAAACTTTAATTAAATGTTTGATATTTCCACAGACCCTTTCAGACCACTGCTGGAGAACAGAGGGGGGATGGGAGCGTTTTGTCACATTCCAATGGCCCATTACTAGATTTGAAATAAAGAGAGTCACAGCCCTGCGTTGATCACCTTAAGGGAGCTGTGGGGGGGTACATGGTCAATGTTTTAAAAATGTTTGCAGCGAAATCTCTAAGCCAATCGGACATGGACAAAAAAAAGGATCAGTCTATGTGTCGAGGGGGAACTAGAGACACCCCTCTGCCTTTACAGCCATATTCCGGTCTGACAGAGCTCAGCTCTCTGCTGCAGAGAGGAAGAGAAGATCACTGCTCTAAACAAAGTCAAAAATCGTACATCCAAACGGAATAAATATAATTAATTATTATTAATACGTTAAGTCTTGTTCATTGTTTTTCACTTTTATTAAATGTTTGATATTTCCACAGACCCTTTCATACCGGCAATGCGAGATAGAAACAACAGGAACAACAGGAACTCATAAATATGCAAACACAAACCTACAGTTACACTTTACTGCTGGAGAAGAGAGATTACAGGGGGGTTGGGAGATCACAGGGGGAGGGGAGAGCTGTGGCTGATGGCCCATTAGGTGTGTAAACAAAGAGAGTCACACACAGCCCCCGCTGATCAGCTGATCACCTACTGAGCTGCCGAGTTTCATTCAGACTATTTAAAAAAACAACGGTCTAATTTTTCATTGCACAACAATGAACTCAATGTGTGATTGTTATAGCAGTAATATTAAACAGTAATAATACAGTAAACTATTAACACTGTACATATTCTTGTTTGCCCGTGGTGAGATGACGTGGCTCCATTAAAAATAAACCTCTTTTTAGTGAATTACTGAGTTTAGGCACGTTAATAAAGTTTTTAATGAAGTTGACTACAGCAAATTCATATTTGTATTTCAAACCATGGTAAGTAGTACTACATTGGCTTCAAATAAGCCAATGTAAACATAATCAACTGTCTTCACCAACACCAGAGCCCCTCAGCCCATTCCTGTACAGCCACTTTAATAATGTCAGACACATCACTGCCATCTAAGAACGATTCCGGCAAAGACTTAATTGCTTCTGTAAATTCACCAAAGGCCCCAACTTCCTCACAAAAGCATATACCAAACCCAGCTAGTTGTACTGTGCACCCTGATCTTTACCATGTTAACCTTATCAAACAAAAACAAACTTACCAGCTTCCATTGCCTCCAAAATCATCTGATTTTGAATACTAGGTAAAACAAGTATCATTGTTTTGCAGGTATCAGGGCATGAACCAACATTTTGGAATCACTAGACTGTGGACCTGATTATTGTAATTGATGAAAAGTTAGTTGATCACCAAAGGACAAGCCATCACTGACAACCAAGAATGTCCATACCAAATGTTTTGGCAATCCGTTCATAGATTTGCCACAGGTTACATTTATTAAGAGGAATGTCAGTTGATGTCAAGTAATTCGTCCTCTGGGGACAATGGATGACCCTATACAGAATGTTATGGCAATCCATCAAATAGTTGTCAAAGATATTTCAGCCCAGACATAAGTGGTGGACTGATATTGCCATACATAGAGCCATGCCAGTGGCTACTAGCTAAATAGTTGCTAATTATAATTAATGGTGGCAGGGAGCTAACATTACAAGCTCTAGCTGTCAGGTTTAATTAGCTTTGCTAATTAATTCAAATTAGATGAAAGGTTAAATACTGTATGTCAACAAAGACCATTTAAGTCAACCCCAATAAAGCTTTTATAAACCACCTACATAATGACACAAAAGCACAAACAATAGATCAGTTGTTCTGGATTATACTATATACATGATATACCTACTCATATACATCATACAGTTACTTAGCTAAACCATTAAGTGCTTTTCTTGGTGCCGTTATGTCTCAAGTGTCTGTGTTCTAATGATTGCAGGGCTCTTAGAAAGAATAAATCCTTCTGCATCTGAGTTTAAAGCACCACTTGAGACTGCAAATTACCACAAGAAACAAGAACAGTCAGATTTGTTCACCGAATGTATGAACATTTACTAGCACATCTAGTACTTAGAGCCCCAAATTGGTCCTGAATCCAGCTTTAGATATTGAAAACCACATGTCCGCTTTCAGCTTTTACCCACTGCACCAATGATAATGACGTATTAAGTTTTCCATCATCTTAATTTATCATTGAAGAAAAAGTGAATGGAGGATTTCTTCCTTTGGGACCTTGGCAAAAGCACTTTTTTGTTGACCTGTACAAAAACTAAAACGTTACCATTATGTGTGTCCTAGTTAGAGCAACACATTCCCTTATTGTTGTATTAATTCCTTACCCTAATGACATTATTCCTTCAATTAACGCTAAATAATTGGAACTGCTGTAAGCACTTGTAGTCACGCAAATGCATCTCTGGTAATTGCCACTATAACCTTTGCATTCAAACTGACTTTAAAACGTAATTATAGGACGTATTAAGCGCTTAAACAAACGACATATTTGGTCGTAATAATTGGGCCTGAACAATCGGCCTATTTGGTCTTATGAGTTGGAGGACTTGTTGAACATTAAACATGGTAATACTGATGTATTTTAATGAACAAAACGTGAAAATCTCTTCAACATTTCCAGGTTTTAGGACTCATCTTGCACCACTCTACTGCCTGAGGAAGAAATTAATTTCAACTGAGTTCAACATCTATTTTAACTTTGTAGGAGAGCACCATCAGATAGTCTCTGAAAAACGTAATATGTCAAGAAGTAGCAGTGGCTATCCTCTGTAAGCCTGCAAGATTCAGCAATCTGCTGGAGCAATGTGATACAAAATACCATTTTGTATTTCATTGTAATAACCCTAACCCACTTTGTTTCAGTGGTTACAGGATAGAAGGCTCTCTCTCTCTGTTCATCTTCTTTTCTGTCCTTTTGTCTACCTTTCAATGTCTTTCTCATTAACTTTAGCTTCAAATTGTTTCTTATTTCTCTCAATCTGATCTTTTTTCCCTCTTTAGTTGAAACCTTCCCCTACTCCTTCTTTTCTCTTCTTTCACTTATATATTTTTCTTCTTTTTCTTCATCTCTACACCTTGCCTTTGAATCACACCCTTACCCCCTGATCCCACCGGGAGCGTCTGCGCCGCGTTACGTCTGCGCCACGGGTTTTTAGCGATCGCGGCCACTCTAGTCAATGGGTGCTATTCCACCAGACCCGCTACGCCGCGACTCGAAGCGTCCCAGAAGCTCCTCGCCGCAAGGAATTTCTAAAATATAGGATGAATCCTATTTTTGACGCGGCGCAGCTGTAAGGTAATGTCGGGCAGGCAGGAAGTGGAACGCTCAGACCATATATAGCATATATACACACACACTTTTGCAGCTCCTATCCCTCCAGTCTTTCAAGTAGGAGGAGAAATGCCAGCGTTCTCCTCCGGTTTACAGGCACTGTGTAAATTATATATATAGAATAATTATGATGATGAATGCATTTTCTTACCACTAAAATACAGCAACATATCTTTGATTCATGTCGTTTATAACTGGGATATTACAATTATTCTTAACTTTGTCTGTAGTCTACAACACAACAAAATAGGAAATACCAACAATAAACACGATTTAAACAGACACAAACATAAACCAAATGTAGGAAATATTCCAAAATCAACAACAACTGCGAGGCTGCACATATGACGCTCCGCTTCCGCAACGTTTTGAAACGCGCCTGGTGGGTTACGACGCAGGAGGAGGTCGCAGCAGGGCTCAGCCACAACGTAACGTAGCGCATACGCTCCCAGTGGGATCAGGGGGTTATTCCCCCGCTAATCCTCCTCTCTGTTCAGCCTTCACTATTTTCACCCCGTCTCTTTCCGCTCCCTCCCTCCCTCTTAAACGTCCACACTAAGTTAAAGAGTGATAAAGAGTTTGACAGGGCCAGGTTGTGAACTCTTGGACTTATACTCTGGGAACAAAGAGCAATCCGTTAATATAACATCACAACCAATACAACCAAGGGCCTTAGCTACAAAAATGCAGTGGTGGAAATTTAGTAAGTACATTTACTGAAGTTCTGCACTTAAGTCCAATTGTTATTTTGGTATATAACTGATGTATATCTGTTTCATATTCTCTTCCTTTTATACTTTACTTTGCTGCCACACAAGGCGGCGCTCAGTTGTCCTTAGATTAGGATTTCAGTCTACAATTTGCCCCTATTTCTTTTTTTTTTCTTTGAGGATATATGATCTGCTTGTCCAGTTTTCTCAGCTTTGTTTTTTGGTTTATGCACCGTTTCTCCCTCTTTAGTTTAGTGGGGGGAGCTCTGGGTGCTATTGGTCCCTTAGTGTGACTGTCACAGGCTTCACTCATCTTGTTCTTCTTTTGCCCAGTCCTTCAGCATCTCAAATACATGTTGCGGGTCACAAACTTAGCCACGGAGGTTTTATGTTGTCTGGTGCCATTAACAGTGCACTGCCTTTATCTGAAAACTGTAGTTAAAGATTCAGATTAATAATACTAGCAAAAGCCAATCAGAGGAATGGTGTTAATCCAAATGTAGCCTCTAAAGGTTTCTCTAAAAAGTGTTAAATGGCATTGCCTTTTATACTGCATCAATCCAGAGTCGTATAATAGGAGAGTTCTGTCATCTCCGTTCACTCCAATGGACCACTTTTTTACAGCAATGGCGGATCGTGTAGCCTCTCATTCGTTCCCCGGAAGTTAGCGCAAAGGCTAGCAGAGCTGTGGAGTTGTAGCATAATAGACCGTTCGTGACGGACTTTTAAAGGTAAGAAGAAGTTTAAAGATTTATATTGCGGATATTATCAGTACATCTGATTCAAATTAACATGTGTATTAAAGGATGTCAGTGGATTATCCCTAAATTAGTAGATTTAGGGAACATTTACAGATAACAGATTAAGCTAGGATCCCGGATCAAATTAGCAACACACGTTGAACAGCCTTTTAATTGTAAATTCCGTTCTCTTAATGTCATTTCGTCCAACGTTGTTGAATTAGAGAAGAGGGGCTTCTAAACAGGATTGTATGCGGGGTGGAGGGAGTTAAATATTAGATCAATATAACTTTGGTGCGTGTAAGAGTGAGTGTTTTTAGCAGAGCCATATTGTGTGCTTGTGATTATGTTGATTATTACCTGTCTGTATAATGTTGCAGCTCAGCTGATTTTGGATTGATGGCAAAGGGAGAGGGACTTAAGTGAGAGTGAAAACACAAGGTACATTTAATACTACTGTTTTATATAAGTAAGCATACTAAACATGTATTCTATCACTGTATTATCATCAAAATGTGCCTGCGGAGTGACTTGAGGTTACTTCACACACAGAACAACTCAGTTTTGTCTGCCCACATACATATTCCATAGTGGTTGAATACACAGTATTAGGAAACACTTTATACTTAATGGACATGTTATACTCATTACATACTGTATATAAAATATGACCAATAATGTGAGACAACTTTATAGAAATTCACATCACATCTGTTACTGATGCCATTTGTCATACTTTGTTAAACTCACAAATAATAAAGTTCCATAACTTCAGTTACGAACAAAGACCACACCTTATCTCCCCAAGGCAATTTCCCATCCAATAGGTGTGCTATATAGATGTGTATAACCCTTTCTCCTGTCTGTTACTCCCTCTTTCAGCACAAGAACCAGAGGGGGATTCAATGGAGCCTGAATACCTGCACTGAGACCCTCACCCTGCACCCTGAGTCTCAACTCTCAGTGTTTTTCAAGCCTTTCCCTGTTTTTTTTTATTAAACAAAACATTAAGCTTTCCCAATGGTGTGGTTTTTGTTTTGTGAAAAAGTGCAAATGCAGTGTTTGTATATAATATAATAACCTCACATATTTGTTTGCTGTTGGTCGTGAAATTGCTCCTGCTGACTTGAGCCAGACATTTTTTCCTCCGCTTTGTGTCAGTGGGGAAGCCGTACATTCGTACTCCTTTCTCTGAGCGATTTGAGCATCCCCAGGCAGCACAGCAAACCATGGTGGCGACTAGGAGGCAGCACAGCAAACCAGGACAACACGGAGGAAAAGGCACAGACAAACTGCATGATATGCTATTCAGTGTTTATTGAATTCCATGTATTTGCATTGGATGTTCCTAAAACAACACATTTAACATCATCATCATCATGCTGCTGCTGCTGCTAGTCCTTTGATAGTCACCTGTCGGTCTCCTGTCCTTTCTGAAAGCCATAAAGATGACATTAGTCATTTAGATAACTTGTGTCCTCAATTACCATGGGATTACTGAAACTACCATGAATTTAAGAAAATGGTAGAAATTAATCTAATCTGAATTTTGAAGCATTCCTTTAGATCCCCTCCCTCTAAATATATCAATAAACATTAGAAAGTGATGCTCTGCTGACTACCATACAAGTTTAAGAAGATAATATTAAAGAATTCAAAGCTATAAATAATCAGCAACAGGCTCTTTAACCAAGGCACTGTTAGCCTAACATGTAAACTAGTTGTAAACTAGTTGTTCACACTAATCCTAATATTATCACTTAATATTAGCAAATTCTATTTTATTTTTTAAAACATATTGATGTAAATACATACACATATCGATTTGTTGTATAAATATTGCAAATCAAAACCTTTATTCACTAATAATTACCAAAAATCGTAGTTCTATCTCCTGTTATCAATGCATTCCATTGCCCGCCATGAACTTCCGGGGAACGATCCTCGTCTACATGAACTGTACATGAACCAGGTGACGATAACCGTTTTTGGACTTCCGGTGTCGTAACTCTTCTATTATACGGCTCTGCATCAATCTAATAGAAACATATACCTTTAATATGTAGTGTATTGTATTTTTTTATCTTATATAAATACATCTGAGTTGGATTAGAAATATAATGTTTTTTATTTGTTTTAACTCACAAACCCACA
The DNA here is from genome assembly GCA_943591055.1 of Gobionotothen gibberifrons. Classification (NCBI taxonomy): domain Eukaryota; kingdom Metazoa; phylum Chordata; class Actinopteri; order Perciformes; family Nototheniidae; genus Gobionotothen; species Gobionotothen gibberifrons. Next base: position 5,610 of record CALSBZ010037416.1, on the reverse strand, counting down.
TAACGTACTGTATGTTTTATTCTTCTAAAGTCCAGGTTTCCCACAATGAAATACAGGGCTGTTGTTTTCCGATTAAGAACCTAGAAGGGCCTTTTTATGGGGCTTGTGGATAGAAGGCCTGTATTTCATTGATCCAATTTAGTGTGGATATACAGTCTCCTCCTGTTTTGCCTCCTTTTCTATACTTCCCTACCTTTCGCACAATGAGAAACCCCATGAGTTACCAGGCTGGATGATGTTTGAGGAATCACAGCTATATGTGCAGGGCCGGTCCTAGACATTTTGATGCCCTAGGCGAGATTGTGATTTATGCATTTTTTTTTTTATCTCTCCAGTTTTAAACGATATTTTTGGTTCACTGTCCTATAGTGTACATTGAAATGATTTCAAACCTGTTTTTATGTATCCTAATAATTATAAAGGTGTGCCTTGGAAATATTTGTTTACATACACTGAACAAAAATATAAATGCAACACTTTTGTTTTTGCTCCCATTTTTCATGAGATGAACTCAAAGATCTAAAACATTTTCTCTATACAGTACACAAAATAACCATTTCTCTCAAATATTGTTCACAAATCTGAAAAAATCTGTGATAGTGAGCACTTCTCCTTTGCCGAGATAATCCATCCCACCTCACAGGTGTGGCATATCAAGATGCTGATTAGACAGCATGATTATTGCACAGGTGTGCCTTAGGCTGGCCACAATAAAAGGCCACTCTGAAACGTCAGTATCTGGTGTGAGGGTTAGGGTTAGGGTTAGGGTAATGTTGTGAATCGAGTGGCCCATGGTGGTGGTGGGGTTATGGTATGGGCGACAAACACAGGCCACTCGATTCACAACTTTACCCTAACCCTAACCCTAACCCTCACACCAGATACTGACTGGTTTTCGGACCCCCCAGACCCCCCCAATAAAGCAAAAATGCACGTTTCAGAGTGGCCTTTTATTGTGGCCAGCCTAAGGCACACCTGTGCAATAATCATGCTGTCTAATCAGCATCTTGACATGCCACACCTGTGAGGTGGGATGGATTATCTCGGCAAAGGAGAAGTGATCACTATCACAGATCTTTTCAGATTTGTGAACAATATTTGAGAGAAATGGTTATTTTGTGTATATAGAAAATGTTTTAGATCTTTGAGTTCATCTCATGAAAAATGGGAGCAAAAACAAAAGTGTTGCATTTATATTTTCGTTCAGTGTAAATTGTGACCAAACCGTTTGAGACCCACTGAGATAACTTAGACTAAAGTGAACTATCTAAACACTCCAGAGTCCTTTACCTCACTGAGCTGTAGTTATCAGCCTCAATCCAACAACAATCCGCAGTACCGATGCGCGCCCTCTCTCTCTCTCTCTTGCTCGCTCGAGTCGGAGGCTCGCTCGCACGGGGCGCCTGATAAGTCAACATCCCCCACTTTCATCACTTACAGCGCCCATCGTACAGGGCAAATGAAAAGTGTAACCGGGGTGAAAAGGGTGTTACCTTGACTTAATTATGAATGTTGTTACATCAAGGCTGAAAATTAGGATGAGCCAAACAGTCAAAAAAAACGTTTTCCCTCCCAGAACTACCAGCGCAGCACCCCCCAGATCTGGCGCCCTAGGCGACCGCCTATGTCGCCAGTGCTACGGGCCGGCCCTGTATATGTGTGTGAGTGAGTGTGTCTGTGAGTAAGTAGACAGTTGAAGCATTGGACACAGACTTTTGGACAGGCCTTTGTGGAATCAAAGCCCTTTTAGACAGCTTGTACTGATGGCTGTTAGGGTCGCTAGGTATGTGTGTGCATATGTGTGATAACGCTAAGGGTCTGTCAGGAAAATTGCAAGCATCTGAAAATGGTCTGCTCCAACCTCTGAGACAACTTTTTCAATTTACAAACACAATTATAAAGATATGTGGTTCTGTGTGGAAGGCTCTGTGACTCATATGAACTAACACAAACATTCATGACACATACATGGAAAGATAAATATTGATTCGTGTGTTTTCAAAAGCCACAGATGTTTCAGATGCTTGGTGAGAATGGATGTTGAATGGACAGATGGATTAATGGCTGGATTGTTGGTTGGCTGGTTGGATGGATGGATGGATGGATGGTTCCATAGATGGTCATTTAAATGGTTCGGGTTGATTGTTGGATGGATTTGGTGGTTGGTTGATTGGATGGATGGATGGATGGATGGATTATTCGATAGATGGTTGGTTGGTAAATTGGTTGGACGGCCGGTTGAATGGATGGTTTGTTGCTTGATTATTTGATGGATAGATTTATCGATGGTTGTTTGGTTGAATGGATGGAAGTATATTTGGACAGTTTGTTGGTTGATTGTTTGGTTGGTTTGGGTTGGTCGGTTTGATGGATTTATGTAAAATGTCTCTGAATCCTAATGATTTGTACACCTGCTTTTCAGGCATTTTTATATATTTTATTTGGAACAAGAGTAATCTCAGTGAAATATAACATATCAAGGCCACTCCGACAGAATATTATTTTTAATAAAGAGAGATCAAATTAGTCATAAAAAACCCACTCTGATACATGTTCCAATTCTCTGCGCCAGTCTTTTAAATTCTTGGATATAGATTTGCAGACTCAATAAAACTGATTCAAAATCGAATGCAATAAGAAGAAAATGTTTCTGCTGCAACACAGACTACAGATTTAACATCCTTATCCATCCATATAAGTAGCAATTTCAGTCGCAAGGATATTCTGTATCGATACTCTGCATTTGTTTTGAGAAAATAAATTATTGTAATCATACTGTGTCCAGCCAGATCTGTAACATTGATCTGCGAGTGTGTATATCGATTTTCTCTATTCTATTAAGAATATTGGAAGGGAAATAAACACGTTTTACAGACTTTGTCCATATCAGACATAAGCATGGCTAATGCAGACCAAATGAGCATGAAATGGTATGTCTAGACTCGACAAGGTGTATCAAATCCCATCCAATCACTATGAAACTGCACCGAAGTTTTCACATAATGCATTAACTTCTACAGAATAACATAGAAAACAATTCTCCCTAACTAACACATTGGATACAGATCTCCCAACCCAATCTAGCCAGTAAGGCTGTAGAGTGTCTCAGCTTCATTCTCCCAGATCAGAACCAATGATTTGGGAAAAAAAAGGTGCTGCTGAGAGAAGTCTTGTTTTTTGGAGTCCCTAGAGAGATTGTGTTTTTTTCTCCAAGGCATTCAACTAGAGGTAGAATTTTCCATGAGGCTAGGGATGAAAAGTGTACACCAAACCCTCAATTACAAAAGGCATCACTAGACAGCGTTGAATGGCCTTAATTATAGTTTAAAACATCTATCACCGGCAAAAATCCAAGCCAAAGTAATTCCTACTTAAATCGTAAACGTGTGCTTACAATATAATGGAATCATTGTTCTTCTCTGTTCACAAGCAACCCAGGTACTTGTTGACGATGTTTAAGTGGACATTTGGTGCGTTCTAAACCCATCTTCCAGAGACAATAACTTATGTTGCTCTATATCAACCATTGTATCGTATTATAACCTTGGATTTCAATGATGCTTTTGTACGTTTACAGTTGTTGCAGCTGCCCTAACCCTAGCACTAACCCCTAATCCTAACCAATTTGTATTAGTTTTGACTAATAACGCAAACTGTCACACTCTTTTCTATCTAATCTTGTTGAAATTTCAAGAAAATCGCGTGAAAACCTGTTGCATTAAACCATTTAAGTTATAAATGTAAAGGCTGATTACAGTTTAATGGGAGCCAAGCTCATTTAAGATACAATTTGAGTTATTTCTCACAAGCCACACAGGTCCTTTTGATGATGGTTGAAGTGGACATTTTGCGCCTTCTGAACCCATCTGCCAGAGATAAAATCTTCTGTTGTATCCTATGGCGGTACCATTTTATCCCAACCTAACTTTATACTTCCATGGATTCTTATAAATCTTCCTTTTTAAGGAAAAGTCAGATATATCTGCTTTCTTTATCCCCTTCCTTATCGTCCCAGAAAGAATCAGGCCAAGTAAACGCCCCACTATGTCTGGAGGACTTGGAAGGAGATCATACAACACTTACCACTCCAAAATACCTGACCTACATATGTTGTGTTTGTGGGCAGCAATATTAAGTCAACCATGTCTGGTAAAGCTTTGGAGGCGTAAAACCTCTTAACAAGTGGAAAGTATATATTTGTTTTTTGGAAGTGTAAAACATGTGCATGACAATATGTATTTTAGTGGACCTATCATGCTATTTTTAGGCAATAGCATAGGTCTCAGATATATAACAATATATAAAAAACATGTCTATGAAGTTTTTTGCTGAAAAATACCAAACAGATCACCCATTCTAGCCATGCCTCTATTTCACTTCCTGTTTCAAAAGTGCTGATTCGGGGTATAAAGCTTTTTTTTTAAAAGGAGGGGGCTGAGCTCATGCGGGACCCAGCAGCTACTGTCTAAACTAAATACTGCCGTGATGAAACGCCATATCATGGATTATCAAGGATTATTTCTGAAACAGTATGGAGCTCAAAGGCTTTCTCTCTTGCTGGTTATACCACAAGGTGAGTTCCTTTTTATTTCCTGCTTCTTTACAAATGTGCTCTACAGTACAGGTTAGCTCTGAGTGTTAGCGATGCTTGCTAATGTAAACAAAGGCCGTATTACGTCCAAGACACGTTGGGCATTGTTTCTGATAGCAACTTTCTGATAGGGCCGTGGGTCCACCACGTGGGTGCCAAATCTGGATCAGCTCCGTTGTAGCCCCGTTTATATATAGCACCGCGACCGCTGTTTGCACCATGTCATCAGAGGTATCGTTGGAAAGCTCCGTCTCTCCTGCACAATCTCACCGGATCCAAATATGGTCATTTCCTTTGTATCAGCAACCTATCGTGAAAGTACAAAGGAGTCTTAAACCAAAAAAACGAAATCTCATTGGCTGACACCACATGACGCATCTGAACGTGATTCGTTCAGATGCGTCATGTGGTGTGCTAAAACACTTCCTTCCAATTGTCACTTCCACGAAACAAGGCTAGACAAAAAACAATTGACCCTGACTATGAAATACCGTCACGGAGTGCGTCGAGGCGCAAGCTATCGTCCAAAGAACAGGAGAGTTTAGCTTGTGCCACACAACAATCTTTAAAGGTCGTTTTTCTCAAAATGAGTTTTTTCTCCTATTCTGAGTAAGAAATGTCCACTTCAGTAGCACGTACATACACCAAACCTTCCAGTTATATTCCTATCAATATTCTGAAGGTTTTAACTGAAGGGTTTGTTCATATATCATTCATAGCCTGAATTATATAACATTTTATACATAAAAACATGGCGAAAAAATTGATATTTTAGGGCTGTTGACAGTATTTTCTGATTTGATAAAAGAGATATCCAAAATCCCTTCTGTAAAAACTTTAGATTCTAATATGACTACAAAATGAAACAAGAATTTTGAACCTGGCTTTATCCAATGTTCAGATTTGTGTTCCTGAAATGTATTAAAATATGTGCATATCTAATAAGATTATGGCTCATTTGTATATTTAAACCAACCCGGTATCACGGCAAGACGTGAACATGTGACGGTTTACCATGC